>JAMCCL010000127.1:0-73028 GCA_024516035.1 Bactericera cockerelli
CTTTCCTTATCCCCCAAAAAAGGCAATTCCGCCACGGTGATCAACGTAACAGATAACAAAAAAACCAATGCCAAATTCGTAACACACTTCAAAATATTGAATTTGATAGTCACAACCCCTATGTAGGATAATAATAAAAAAGTTAGTCAAAGCGGGTCCCCCCCAAATCCGGTAAATGGGGCCGATTCCAAAAAGTTCAAGATATCAAAAAAATGATCAGAAAGCCCCTATTTTTTTTTAATCTAAGAAAATTTGTTCTTAAAAAATTTTGTATCTTTAAAAACCAATTTAAAGAACGGCGCTTGCGGCTACATTTGCGGCCCGGGTGGCCGCAGAATGCGGCCGATTTAACCAAAATTTCGTGGGCCTGGTGTATAAAAATTTGTGTACCCAAAATTTCAAGTTTCTAGCTTTTTAAAACCGTTTTGAAAATTCCTGTTTACAGACAACAACAGAAACAGACAGCAGACAGACAGAAGACAGACAGAAAGCACGGACCAAGGCTGAAAACAACTTTTTTGGTACCAGGCCATGATTGTCCAGAAATGTAAAAAACGGGTAGGTCAAATTTTCGACGAATTACAATATTTCCTTTATTATAAGTAAGGAAATAAAAATTCTGATGCAGAAAAATGAGAACGGAATAGGATATTTTCAAGAATTTTAGTCGTCCCATTATAGGACAAAAAAAAAAGGAGGGGAGGAAATTTGAATTATTTTCAGGATTTTAGGGTAAAATTCCAGAATGTAGCCAATTTTCTTCAATATAACTATTTTGTAAAAAAAAAAACTAAGAAAAAAAAATATATATTTTCATACTGTCCTAAGATTCTGTTAAACTTGGGTCATCATCCGATTTATTCTAACTATTATTGTTGCAACAAAATGTTGAGAAACGAGTCAGTTAATAGTCACTAATCTTCGAGACAGAGTGTTCCCTACATTCACGAAAACACACACACTCGCAATTTCACCTCTCCCCCTTGCTTTGAACCGTGAACTATGAATCCATTTTACCCACCTCTTTTTTTTCTTATTATTTACTTTTTAACGTTAGCACGTTTTTAATTTACTAGTTCTCCGAAGATTTTACATGTAAATTTTGAGGTATACCGGAAAATTTTCCCCAGTAGGTTAGAAAAATAAAATGGGGAGTCAATTTCCCCGTTTTTTTTTTTTTTTTTTTTTTTTTTTTTTAAACAAATGCAATGGGCTTCCTAATTGCCTATGGCAATCTCTTCCTCCCAACTTATTGCCCCGGGAAAAATTGCCAGGTATACCTCTAAATTTCAAGAAAAATCCTATGGGAAACTATAGAAAGCAAAAACACTGTAACTTAACAACAAAACAAACAAACTTTTTTTTTTTTTTTTTAAAAGTGATCATATTATTTGTGTTGATCACTTTCGTGATTCACAACAACTCAAACTCCCCCTTTACTAAATTTAAAAAACGCTGAAACCCGGGGACTTGAACCAGCGACTCCAGGTTACAAGTCCACCGCCTTATCATCAAAGCTAGTGAGGTCGTTAAAATACATACAATACAAACATAATTATATACCTCGATTCTCAGTTAAAAATAAACGTGTTAAGCAATCCACATTCCATCATTTTTTAATCCATTAGGGACCACAGAGGCACGTGGCAATGATCACCTAATTCACACGTGTTCAATCATCACTTTTTGTTTTTTTTTCGTTTCTTTGTTTTTTTTTGTAATATCTTGCTGACAATTTGGGACAGGCCAAACGCAAATCAATTCTTAGTATCATTGTTTTATTTTTTATTTATGTATTATTTTACGTGTTACCCCTAATTGAATGGGTGAGTGATGAAATGCTTGTCGAAAATCGATTTTTTTGTTGTTTGCAAAATAACATGCAATTTACTTTTTTCCATCAACCCGTTGTATATGAAGGAAAATACCCCTACAATATGGGGAAAAATATATTAGGGGGAGGAAACCTACAGCACTTGACATAGTAAATTAGTATTATTGCTCCCTAAAAGTCAATTTTTGACATATAATTTTCCTCTACTCATCCATTCTATATTGTTTTTAAAAGGAAAGTACAAAGAGGAAAACTAAAAGAACACACATAATAAAGAAAATCAGATGACATCGACAGACCCAAAACAAATTCAAATAGTATGGAAAGCACACGAGTATGGAAATCTTTGAAAATGAATTCTCAACTCCCCGCACTTCTATCTCAACATTTTCAAATTTATTAAAAATTCAACTAAAAATACTTGTTTATTGAGACTTTTCTCCAAATTTCAAAAAACTTTATGGTACAGGCAAAGTTTTTAATTGGTTAAAAATATCTTGTTGTTTTATTTGGCGCAGAAGTTTCACTTTCTGGGGGAAATGTAAAAACAAAATTAAATTTGCAAATTTAGTTAGTCTTTAAAAAAAGAAGGCCTTAGGTGAAGGGGGAATTCGAGACTAAAAAATAGGTAGTAAGACCAACACAAATATTTTTTGTAAGAATTTTTTCTGGATGTTCAAGAAAGTAAAACTTGGCTTAAATTTACAGACATAAGAAAGCACTTGGACCCTATTTTAATTTATTGTTATTATTTGTTAGCACATACTTTTTTAAAGATAAATGTCTGTTACAATATCTTTGTATAATTATATTATCAATATTACTTTTCGTAAAAAAAGTTTCCTACAAATATCAGACGTCTTCTTATGTTTATTTTTGTAAATTCAATTTGTTTAATTAAAAAAAAACTTCAATACTCTATATAACATTTACATCGGAAGTTTTTGAATCATTGTAAAAAAAAAAAATAGTCCATCAAATTAAAACTATCTATTTATCTTGTTTTTCCTCTTTTGTATTCTTTATCCGTTGTGCAAATGTCTTCTTGTTTTTCCTTTTCCGCCCCTGTCTCATCTGTCGCTCGTGATTGGGGGCACAATATTACATCGAATCAAATGAAAGGGGGGGGGGGGGGGTGTAGAAAGAGAAGGAGACAAATAAAGAGAAATAAAAAAAGAAGGAGAAAAATGAGGGGAGGGGGGGGGGAAAGAGAATGGAGAATAGATAAGAGAAAAATGAAGAGAAAGAGGATAAAAATGGTTGGGGGAGAAACAGGAAGGGAAGAGGGGAAGGGGGATGGATTGGAAAGAATTGATGGAAGAAAGAGGAAGAAGAGACGTCGCAAAAACAAGACCTTAAAACAAAGCGGTGAAACTCTTCTAAAATTGGATGTGGGCCAAAAAAAAAAACACATTTGTTCAGTGGGGCCGCTGTTTTCTGACCCTTCGGAGTACATTAGCTACCCTGTGAACCCCCCCCCCCTCCAGTTCCTCCAGTTTGTTTTTTCTCTCTCTACCCCTTATAACATTTAGCTACAATCTCTTAAAATTTATCTTCATTGGCTCTTAAGCTGAGGGCTAATCTCTCAAGCTTTCTGTTCCATTTGAAAGATACACTAAGCTCTTCGTACAATTTTCTCTTCATAAAAAAATCAAACTCTATCAGTGACAAAAAACAAACTCGTAGAGTATGTTTTTACAATATTACATAGTTTTTTACTTCTTCGGGGCACAAATTGTATTGGAAAATTAGATTTTGTGAACTTGCCCTTCTCATACTTGCCCCCCTTCAAACATAAATCTAACGAAGGAAGCAGAGAAAAATGTAACAACTGACGAATGAACTAACAAAATACCAAAATGAATTGCTAATAACAAAGATCAGTCACTATTCTCTTTTTTTTTTCCCCTTTTAAGCGCTTTTAAACCTTGTTGTCGGGCAAGTCGTTTTGCGGCCGAACCCCTAGATTGGTTAAATCATAGTAGAGTCTGATAACTTTTCCAGGTATTAAAACAGAGAATCGACGCTTTCGGTACTGTCGGTCAGGATGTTCGTATGTAATTTGGCAAGATAGGATATGGAGGACAGTAAGTCAAGGTCTCGCCACATTGATAGGAGGGTGGGGGAGATCTTAAACAAGAAACAATGTGTAGCACGTGTGTGGCCGATTTTCACTCTACTTTTAATCTCTTTTGAAATATTGGCAAATAAAGGGATTTCAATGAAAATAACAAGTATAACGTGATCCGGATAATTCTTAATGCTCCATAGAAACAGAATTTAAACATTGACAAAAATATTCTCCAACACATCGGGTTTAACCCCGTCTCTTAGTTGCTACTTAATTTTTTTTTTCCATTTTTGTATTGTGTTTATATCTATACTTTATAATAATAGGGTACAGAAAGTCACTGTGGCAGAGCGACTTAGCGCGCTAGGCATTGCACACATGGTGACCTGAGTTCGATTCCCAGCGGGGGAGGATTTTTTTCCCTGCTCTGTACTTGGATGTTCGGGGTCCACTCATACCTCGTGAGGAAAAATGACTAGCTGCTTTAATGTAAAGGGCAGCGAAACCAGTGGCAGAATCTTAGGCAAAAAAAATAATACAAGATATTGTAAATTAAAGTGGTAAAAGTCCTATGATTCTGCGCTACCCACTAAAATTGTGGACATAATAATTCAAGAAAAAGCAAATTATTATTAAATTACCAAGGGGACCCCCCCCCCCCCCCCCCCCCCCATAAATTGACTTAAAAAACTCATTTCAATGTAATTTCTCTTTCCTCCTATATTTCTCCTTCAATGAAATTTTTTTGTCCATTTTCGAATCTAATGCAACCACCCAGCATGAAATCACTATTTAAATTCCCTACTACTTTCTTTCTTTCAGTTTCTCTCTTCCTAGACTATTTGTTTCCTAATGTCCTTTTTTTTTCCTCCCCTCCCACCTTCATACTGTTTTCTCAAGTCCCTAAGGGACTGGGAAGATTATTATTTCCGAAATCATCCCCAGAGCTGTATTAGTTGCACTTGACCTATTTCTATTAAAAAAAATAAATGTTTTGATAAGTTTTTAATATTATATTGATTTAAAATTTTATGAAAAAAGAAAATAAATAATCTTACATATTTTTAAGTATAGTAATAGTAGTGCTTTATTCAGGCTGTCGGCTCGAGTCAAGAAAGTCCCATTACCGCTAACGTAGCTATTATCATTTATTTTATTATTTTTTGTCTAACTTTACAAACACTTTTTCATTTGTAGCTTCCAATATACTTAGTCAAAAAATAATTATTAGTTTAAAATACTAGGTAATTGGCCGTAGACCGTTGTGAGATTACTCCAGCTGCCCCTTTTCCTATAATAAAATTTATTTTGATTGAATCAAAATTAAATTTTAATGTGAAATTTAATTGCACCTGCCAAAATATAACCTTATTTGTTTATTTCCCGTTTTGCTGGAGTCCTTCATGGAAACTTTGGGAAAAATCTAACTTAATTATGCACATTTATTTATTGTATTGCACTTGCATATTCAAATGTTTGGTAGGCGGTTCATAAAATTAATTTGTAAAAGTAGAGTGCAGGGGACAAATTTCGTTGTATTCCGAGATCCCCGAGCTTAGTCGAGGTAAAAGGAACATCTATTTTAGTAAAGGCTCCTTAACATCCGTATCGAACCACCCATAATTGTAACTCTAAAAAATATAATTAACTCCTTTCTCTTCCTCACTTATTGTCCCCGTACTTTGATCTTCTGACACAAGTTACAATTACTTCTATCTCCTTTTCCTTGTCATCTACTAACTTCTCTCTTTCCCATTATGGTTCTAAGGTTTGGGGTTTTAAGGGAGCTTATGTAAAAAAACAATAGTCTAAGCGGATCCCACGAGTTCGCAAAATTTCATGCTCCGCTCTGCCTTTAGGCCCAAAATTACGAAACAATTAGATTAACTATCCTACACTCCCTTAATAGCCCCTCTGGTGGGAATTCAAACAAACAGCGCATTTATACCACTGTTAAAAGGCCAAATTTGAAACAGGAATAACCTACACTGTTCATTAAACACACCCTCGGGTTGGAAATTTTTTTACCCCCTCCAGATCATTTATATCAGCTTTAAGAAAATGGTGGGTGAGAATAATCCCTGTTCTTCTAATTCGGCCCTTAAATAAAAAAAGATCATTATATCCACGACGAAACATTGCTTTGCACACCCATTTTAAATTAAGACAAATGTTCAACTGGGGATCTCAGCTTATGCATTTTTTTTTTAGGTCAATAATTTTTTTCCCCTCTTCCATAAGGAATATTTTTTGTCCTTTTCTTGCATGGTTGAATTTTGTCTCTCTCTTTTTAAAAGTTTTAGTCTTTAGGGTATTGGGACCCCTGTCAAATATCTAAATTTTGCTCATTTATAACTTAAAATAAATACTCTTTTTTTTTCCTCCTCCTTTTCCTACAGCCCTACACCCTAAGTATTCCTTATCTTCTTAGCACTTTATACGCATCTGGACTTTCAACTTTCAAACCCAAGAAAACATCTTCTATCTCTCTCTTTTGCAATAATGGCAAAATGGGTTAAACATACATAATTATTTACAATCCATCATAGGTTATACATACTATTTTTTGTTGTTGTTGAATTTTTTGCAACCTCTTGAGCCCAAGTTTTGTGTTTGTCTGTCGGCGGTGTAGTAATTTTTTAGCGAATTTGAGATAGTCAGTGTTTTTAAAGCGTCCTTGTCACAGATCAGTGGGGGGGTAACAAGCATAGCATTTTTTTACTTTCCCTTATCCTTAATAAGGAAAGTATTGTATTGTCAAAATTTGACCACCCATTTTTCACATTTCTGGACGAATAAACCCAGGAAAACAAAAAAAATTGTTTTCACCATTGGTCCGTGGTCTGCTGTCGTCTGTCTGGTGGGGTGTGTAAAACAGGATATCTCGAGAACGGTAAAAGCTAGAGACTTGAAATTTTTTTATGCAGATTATTTTCATCACCAGAGAACCAACAAATTTTGGTTGAAATCGGCCCAAGAGCGGCCGCAGCGCCGCAAATATTGGCCGCAACCGCCGCTTCTTTGAATTGTTTAAAGATACAAAAAAAGTTAGAGAACAACTTTTCTCGGATTAAAAAAATAATAGGGGTTTACCCTACATTTTTTGATATCTTGAACTTTTTGGAACCCGCCCCAATTTTACCGGTTTTTTTTTTAACCCCGTGGATAACTTTTTTATTATTCACCTTAAGGGGGTTTTGCGACATATCAAATCCAATTATTTTGAGGTGTTGATTACGAAATTAGGCACTGATTTTTTAACTATCGTTTACCGTTGATTCACCGTGGCGGATTTCGCTTCTTTTTGGGGGATAAGGAAAGTCGGGTGATTTTTTTCACCAGATTTTTTTTAATTATCCCCACAAAATATTTTGGCAAGATATTAAATAGTTTTTTGTACCTTTCAATAATAATAACAACTTTAATTTCGGAGTAAAGGCTGTTGAATGGTATTATAAAAAATTTAAAGGTAAAAAAACAGATAATGCAAATTATGGAAAAACTGTTGAATTTACTCAGAAAAAGCAGCCTTGTCCCATGTGCCAAAATTGCTCTGAAACTTTAGAGAAACTAGCAAGACTGAGGTTTTTGGTGTGAGAGAAAAACTTTTTGAAAGGTGACAATCCGTAAACTTTGAAAATTTGGCGCTCTAGGACCCTTTAACCTTTTATAAAAGTGGTTTAAACCGACCTCTACTTGTCGTAAAGGGAGACTTGAACCCCATTTCGGTGATTCAAAGTCGGTGATTCAAGCCCAAGGTCAGCAAATATTTAGTAAAGCGAGTTTGAGTAGTTTAACGTATCACGAAAGTGATTAAAACCAAATATGATATTTTCTAAAAGTGGTTTAGATAAACCGAGGTAGGAATTGCCGTGAAACGTTCCGAAAATTCCGTTGCACGGAAATATTTTTTTACTGCCAATACCTACATTTATTCAAATTTCAAATTTCAAATTTTCAAAATATCATTGTGTGAACGAGTGAGTTATCCGACATAATTAAACACGGTATAAAATTGTCCACGGGTTCGTGTTTTTCAATAGGAATCCTTACCCTATTAGTAAAAAATTGTTTCCGCAAATTTTTATAAATTTAAATTTTTTTTTCACCTCAACCTTGTTTAAAGCCCACTGTTTCTTTTTTTTAATTTTCAATCTTAATATATAAAGTAAATTTAAATTATTCACAGACCCTTAACACGTTCGTTACCAAATGGCCAATTATGTGGATTTTTTGTGTTTTTCTTTGGGACCGAAAGCACACATGTGGCTGTTATCAAAATTTTTAACGGGGACCGGACTCCATAATGGCCTTTTGGAGGTAGGTTGTTAGTATTGAACAGATATAGGATCGATCTTGTACAAATACGAGCCAAATAGCAAAAAAAAAACCTGGGGACCAAAATTTTTCCCGGATGCAACAGCCTTTACCACCTGGTCCCTACTAAAACTTGAAAAAATTGGCTTGGTAAACGAAGTGTTTAACGGCGGATCAACAGACTGACTTGAAAGTTGGAAAAACCTTTCATTTTCATGTAGGGGCCTACTAAGAACGATTTTTAAAAACTCTAAAAATAAGGATCTAGCCCGGGAAAAAAAACTTACGGCCCGAAAACGGGGTTTCAGCTAGTAAATAAATGAAGTAGGCGAAGGTGTCTAGTTCCATGACGCCTCAATAATTCCAACATACTACTACAGGTATTTTAAATCACTGAGTTTCCGATTTTTCCTTGTGGGGTTTGAACGTTTTTGTAAATTCTTTTTATTCGTATGGGAAATGTGTACTTACACAGTTGGACGGTTTGGCATTATCCCAAGAAATCTGCATGAACCAGTTTTGTTGGCAAAGCGGAAACGTTTCACCTCTTTTACTTCTTTAATCCTTTTTTTTCAAATTTTATGAATAATAATAAAATTCCTTGAGATATATGTTTTTTTTGTTTAATTTATACAGATTCTTTCATTCTTCCCAATACTGCATGGATAATTCGTCATACGTCGAAAATTTCACCATAATAATGCACCATTTTTTTTTGTAGGTTTAACGTAACTTTCAACTAAATGTTCATACCCCGGCGGGGTGTTACCAACCATTCGCTAGACAAACACACCGCTTCATATTAACCAACCTAGCCTGAGTGGGGCCGGGATTGACATCAGAACTGGATTGCCCTTATGACCAGGATGGACAATTTGTTTTTCATGAATCATTTTCTTTAATTTTTTATTTTAGGAAATTGTCACCTCAAAAGCATTATGTCTTTTTCTTAAAAAAGGATGAAATGGTTTCATTTCTGACTTCTTACTTTGGTCTTGTTTAATTGTACAAGTTGGTAGGTAGTTTTAATATTTTAAAACTGTAAAAATCTAGGATTTATAATTTTAAATTATATTTTATTTAATTTTAAGATTATTTTTTGTACAAATGGAATTTTTTCCGTAAACCCAAAAAAAAATAAATTAATAAAACGATTAATTTAATATTTTACTGTCCCCATCTCAGAGGTTCGACAAGCGGCAAGTCCATAAGAATGGAGGAGATAGTTCCAGTGTCCAGGATAGGGTCTCCCCCACTCCTCCTGCCACCCGGGGGCCGTATTGTGGGCTTCACACCCAGCCCACCCCCCCCAACAACCGGGGTGCCGCATGCCTCCATCAACCATGACATCAACAATAGTGGACTAGAATTTATTTATATACCTCGGGCCGAATTATAGAACAGGATTTAGAGAAAACAGGATTGGTTAAGAATGCCTTAAGCATTATCACCACCCTTGATCAAATTTTATTATTTTAATAATAATAGAAAAATATTTTAAGGGGCAAAGCTTATAAGTACACTAAAAAGCCCAAACAAAATTAAAAGAGGTTATGTTTATACAACTGATGTATTAGTTTATAACATAACCTATTTAATCAAATTTATCGGAAAAATAAAAATAAAAAACTCAAAAAAAATTAATTTCATGTCACGTGCTCGTTTTTTTTTTTTTTTTTTTTTTTTTTTCGCTCAGCGGAACCATGGCGGTGATTTGAAAATTAAATTAAACTTCAAACACTGTTTCAACATTTTATTTTCCTGTTAACCTACTTTAAAATATTTATTTTTTGATAAACCTAAAAGACCGTCTTTGCTTTCTACATTTTATTCAACAACTTCCCAGTTTCCTAACCCATCCGGATCGATAGGGAAAATTTTAAAATGGTCACCTTGAAGTCTTATCTTGCTGGATGTTTGCTTAACGTTATACTTCGAAATGGGCTAGGTTCTGGCTGGTTTCCAACTGCCGGCTGGCTTGAATATTTAAAAATGTTAATAACATTTTGTTTCACACTTTCCTCTCTTTTAAACCAAAAAGAAAAGAGAAGCCAGCGAAGAGTGAAATAAAGATATTTTTTCTCTGAAGACTTATTCATTTCTCTTTTTAAAGTAGATTACAAAGGAGGCACCTACTTTAAATTAAAAGATAATAAAAAATATTTATCCAGCTGGGACCAGAAATGAGGATACCAGAAGGATAAAAGGAAAAGGACTTAGGAATAAAAATTGTGAAGAGTTTAAAGAAAAAGAAACTTGGAGAAAGAATTAAGTTTTTGTTTTTAAAAATAAATGTTTTATAAGAGGAATTTAGAATATTTAGAAGAAAGTTTACGGGTTGGTAGGTTACTTCGGGTTTCACAAAGAGTTTTTTCAGTTTTATAACCCTTAAAACTAATTACAATAAATAAGTAAGTTAAGAAAGGAAAACAAGAAGAAAGAAATAAAAATTTGTAAGTTAATCAACGACCAGCGAGTTTAGGACTTGGCGGGTAACCCCGGTTCAAAACAATTGTGATGCGGCTGTTTCCTTTTCCCCAAAATAAGCTGTGTGAGGCTTTGAGGTTAAAGTTTGTTTTCAACAAATGGACGTTTAAAACTCCCGATTCGAAGACCTCCGATGGCGAGGTTTCTCCCTATTCGAATTTTACCCATCCAATTAACCTTCAGGGATTTTGCTTAACTTCAGTTTTCAGAACTTGAATTGCGACTGCTTGTTCTTAGAGATGTGAAGTTATTTTATATACTGAGATTTATTAAAACTGTTAAAGGTTTAACCCTCCATTCGCTTGAAACCTATCAATCAACCAACATTAAACCTCACAAAGAAAGGGAGGAATACAATAGTCAGTATGACGAGGGTTGTATTGAACTGTACCCATGAAATTCCAACCTGGCGGACGTTGCTTAACTTCATTACAAACCTTGAGGGTGTATTCAAACGTGCCATAACGTTTTTAAAAAGACTGAAGAAAAAGAGTGATAAAATAGTTCTTTTTCATTATCCGATGGAGCACCTTCTTTTTGGAACTCGATACATTTAATCTCTTTATTCGAAAAATTTCCATTCATTTATTTTCTTTCAAACCCACTACCATTAAGCTCGTGTAGGTTTTTTTTTGTATTTCTGTGATTGTTTCATTTTCTCTTTTTCTTCTCTTAAGCCTTTCCTTTTGTTTCCGATATATACTGTTCCTCTTATTCTTCATAATTGTCTTTTTTTTTCCACTTTTCTTTTTCTTCTGCAAAGCCTTTTTACCAAAAACACTTGGGGTCCCTCCATTTTCCCACTTCCTGCTAAAGTATTGTATATGGAAATTTCTTATACATCTTTTTTTTAGCTCTTTGGAACGTTTTGATGGATATGCATTTATCAAAAAGGGGTTTTCTTTAACCCTTCAACCCCTTGTTCCCTCTTTTTTTCGTTCTTTTTTTTTCTTCTTTCTCCCACAGGGGCTTTCTCTCTTGCTATTTCTTTGACATTTGAAAAAATTTTTCTTCCAAATACACCTGCCAATTTTTCTCACTAATTCTATATCTATACTTTTTCCTTTCAAATTTTTTTTTTGTTCTCTCTCTTTTCCCGCTTTTTCTCACAATCTTTTTTTTTTTTTTTTAAGTTTTTGCTCATGCTTTCTCTCCCCTTCTTTCTTTATATGCATTAGTATTTAGGTACCCCTGTTGTCCTTGTTTTTTTTTCCAAGTATCTCTTTCTTTCTTTTCTTTTTCTCTTGCACTTTCTCTTTCTTTATTTGATGAGTATTAGGTACCTACACCGTCATGTCTTTTTTTGTGAAGACTTCTCTCTCTCTCCTCTCTCTTCTTCTCTCTCTCTCTCTCTCTCTCTCTCCCCTCTCTCTCTCTCTCTAGTTTTAAAAGTATTATTAGTCGCTTTTTTTTCTTTCGGGGGATCAAATTTAATACTTTTCTTTATTTTCTCTCTCTTTTATCGCTTTTAGGTTTTTTCTTTCTTTTATCACAATTCCCGGGTGTCTGCACACTTTCCAAAGTTTTTTTCCACGGGGAGAACGTTCGCAGGTGGTAATTATAAATACTTATAATGCGAATAGCCTGTGTTTTAGAGATATGAGCTTTTGGTTTTCATGGTGGTGGAAACCGAACGTTATTTTTAGAAGACTTTTTTTCTGAAAACAGACTATTGTTTCATTAAAAAAAATTGTTTTTCTTACTCAAACTTTTCAAATTAAAAATAAAAAGAAATACCGTTTTATTTTGTATTAATAAAAATCAATACCTACCATTTACTTATGCAAAATTTTTTTAGAAATCGGTTGGGTGCCTATCTCTCACTTCAAAGAAGTCCTTCGGTTCAAAATCTTTTAATGTTAGACTAAAAAAATGGTAACAATCCTATCGTACTTGTAATTTTTTTTTAAGTGAGAAAAGTAGAAACACAAAACCTTCTACAATATACATCAACGTAACATCATCGTACTCAACCAAGGGACAACATCAAAATTGAAAGCGCCTAATTTTTTTTCCAAAAATTTTAAAAGAATTTTTTTCCACAAGGGAAATATATTTACAAAACACCACACAAATACCACACACAGGACACAGAAAGACCCCAGAAAATTGCTTTAGGCGCCCGGGGATTTTTTTTTGCATTGGTAGGCAAGGCCTTTTCCATACAGCCAATCCAAGGGGTTAATCCCCTCAAATCCTTCTACAGCCTGACAACATCGGATACGGAAGAAGTCTACTTGACTGTCCGTATCAGAAACCAACCTATAGTTTGATAATGAGGCCGAAGATCGGTGGTTTTTTTCCAAAGGCGCTTTAACCTTTTTTTTGCAGTCGTTTTCGCGCCAGGTCGGGGGTTTAATTTCCTAGAAGGCAAATATTTATAAAGCTAGTTTGATAAAAATAATGTAGTATCTCCCTTGTGTCTAAAAAAAAAAAAAAAACAGATATGACAAAGGAAAATTCAAAGTTTTGATTCTTTCAGTAACCTAAAAAAATGTTTGGGGCAAGAAAACACCAATAGGTATTTAAATAGCTGTCGCGGCGTGGCCGTAAGAAAACTGTGAAAAGGCCTTTTTTCCTCACTTAGCAATGAATGTAAATTGGGGAAAGGTGTGATTGGGAACAAAAATTGAAGCTCTATACCGGGTAGTCGAGAATTCTTTTTCAAAAAACGCCTTCGGTAAGGTTAAGGCAATTGTTAACATTTTTTTCATACCCCATCCCATTCCATAATGCTACAGTTTAAAATTAATAATAAATTTTTTTGTTTGTATAGTGTGGCCGATCGGTATAATAATTTTATAAATCACAAATTTTACATAAAAAAAATACTTTATCTAGCCTTTGGTTATATAGAAAATTGAATAGAAATGATATTATAAACCTCGAAAGAGGAAATTTGTGACAGCCAAATTAACAATGAACTTCAAAAAAAAAAAAAAAAAAAAAAAAAAAAAAAAAATTGAGTCACACATTCCATTGAAAACTTTTTTATTATTTTATATTTTTCTACTACCCCCATTATTATTCATACCGATCTCAATGACAAACAATTTTTTATTTTTTAATTCCCAACCGGGAAAAGACTTGAATTGAACTCGTGAAAAACTGTTAGGTATTTCTTTTTATTTATGTGGGGGATGGGGAGGGGGCCTCCCTTCATTTAAATGAAAAATAAGAGAGAAGCTTCCGTTTTTCAGAAATAAAGATATTAATTGTGGAATGGAAGATTATGTACCCAACACTACCTACGAACCTACCTACATTTCCAAATTTCCGTTATTATTAAAAGAATACCAGCAAGTTGCTTTCTACTTCAGTTGACAAATTTTATCATTCATTTCAGAAACTTTGGTTTGTTGATTATTTTTGTACTGTTGTTGTTTCATCTTTTGTTTCCTTTGCCCTTTTCTTAAACCTACTTTGGGTCGGATTGTTCAACCTCTTCCTTATGGTTGAGGTTGGATGGTTTCACCTTTATTATTTTCATACAATAATGTCTGTTGAAACTTGGTGTGTTGTTTAGGGTTTTTTGTTGGTTTTGTCGGCTGTGTTGTTAAAGATGCTTTTTATAAAATAGTTTTGTCTTTTTTGGGGCGGACTCCAATTCTTACTTTTTTTACCGACTGCGTCGATTTTGATATATGGGATATCAGGGTTTTAAACCAACAGTACCTTTAGGTTTAAAAAAAAAACGGTTAGGAAGAAAACTGATGGCAATGCCTTGGGCCTTGGGGTATATCGAAGTAGGGTTAGAATGTTGCTGAGGACATGGGAAAAACAGGAAAGAATCAGCAGTACGGCTAGGGTACTATAAACAGGAAGTAACCAGTTGGTTGGGGGACATAAACGGGAGTAGACCACTTTGGCTTGGTTCTGGGGCCCTTGTCAATTATAGCCCCTTTAAAGCAGTGGTAGAAGTGCTTGAGCAATTCCTCCATCTCTGGCTACCACGTTCACGAGACCCATCCTATGATGGTGAGGGTTAGGAAAAACCGTGTCGCAAGCCTTGATTTATGTATAGGGGGTTAGTTCATAAAAACTTCACAAGAATTTATGAACCACCAACTCATAAGTGGCGTCATCGTGAACGATGGTAGCCAACAGTGGGAATGGCTCAGCCTTTCCACTGTCTTTACAAGGAGGCTAATTAATTGACAAGAGCCCCCATAACCAAGCCAATATGGTCTACTCCCTGTTTATAGCCCCCAGCCAGAACCCAATGGTTATCAAATTACCTCAGTCTTCGTGACCCTAAAAATGTTAGATTGACCATCGGGGGTTTTTGTCGTAGTCATATGATTTTATTGTTGCCACTAGTAAAAACCACCAGGCGAGGTTTAATGATCAAAGCATTTTCACCACTAACCCCCCAGGTTTATTATTATGTGGTCACAAACTCAAATTAATAAATAAAATTTAGACTGGGTGGGATTCGAACCAACGGATCCCTATAATACCTGGAATACCAACTGCTTTTAACCACTTGACTACCAGAGCACTAAAAGAAGTAATAGTAGGTAGCAGTTTTCAATCAATGCTATTTGGGGGGTTGTTGTTGTAATTAAATGTCAAATAAAAAAAACAATAAGTTTTTTCTATATTTTGTGAGTTCCCCAGTTAGAGTTCCTTCTTGTTTTCATACTTTTCATTTTACTTGGCTCTCACAAACCCATCCATAAAATGAAAGAACAAAATTTGTTAGTACCTTACGGGGGGGAATTTTGGGGGCAAATATCTCGTTCGCTTACTTACTAAACATTTTTAACTAATTTATAATCTTCTTTTTTCTTTAAAAAAAACTATAAAAACCTATTTTGGTGTTAGTTTTTTATTTTTCTTAATTTCTTTAAGTTATCTTTCTTTTTCTTCATTTTTGCAGGTGCAAAAAGAAAACCATTCTTATTTACAAAGTGTGGTTTGATTGTTTTTTATTTAATAAAGTACTGTTTAAAAAATTTTTCAGAGCCAAATATTCTGGAAGTAAACTTGGGTGTCTACACCCTCAGGGCAAGCACACCAAGATGTTACTACTCACAGCACGGTGAGTTTATAATTCTCAACCCTGGTAAGCATCTCCAATCATCATAAAACAACATTTTTCAGTAAAAAAAAAAAAAAAAAAAAAATTGGAATGTAACTTGTCCAAGTTAATGAAAATTTTCTATTTTTTTTTATATCTTTAATATTTTTGTGTTAATTAATTTGCATTTAATTAAAATGAAACATTCATCGAAAACTCCAATATATCAAAATTCCTCCCAAAAATTGAAGCCCAAAAACCAACTAATAGTTTTCTATTATTATTGGTTATTTTGGGGTACAATAAAATTATAAGTACTTTGTTTTAAGTTTGATCTCATTACTATTGCTGCCCGCCTTTTGAATTATTTTTTTCAGTTTTGAGGGATTATACTTACAGCTGTCAAAAGGCTTTCAAGAGTACAGAATATCTTTGTATAGTATACATAGGGAGACCGCTGATTGCGGAACAGACATTTAGGGACATGCTTGTTTTTCCCTCGGTTTGAGAGACATAGGCCTGTGCGTCGAATTACCCCATCACAATTCAACACCGCTTTATTTCCGGTTGAGTTCGAAGGATAGGGGTTCGGCTTTTTCAGGTAAGACATTTTTTAAGTTTTCGATGGTGCAAATTTTTTTTTTCCATCCAAGTTTTTTATTTTTGTATTTTCTACTTTTTTCGCATGTGTTTTAGAAACTTATAAAATGAGTTTAATATATTCTTGTGGTGCTTTAGCGTATAGTGATTCATTTTAAAAGATATTTATTCAATACAAAAATTGTTTTTATGACGTGATGGGTAGTGAATCTATGTTAGGGACACTATGTTAGGGACAGCAAGGAAAGTGTCCCTAACATCTCCAATCGAAATTGAGCAGATTTCTTGTTCAAGTTTTTAATCACTCGATGGTTTTTATCCAAAAACTTAATATTGTGTCTTTTTCATCGTTTTTCAGATAGAACATCATCAAAATGCTAATCGCCGGTATAAGATGAAGACACAGAGGGTCTCAGTTTCTGTGGATGCATATTTGCATATATTATTGTGTGTGATATCTGTTGTTAAACAGATCATATCTTGTTAAATTTTTTGTTATTTTTTAAGAAAAAATCAGAGATATTATTTTACCAACTGATCTCTTATTATTTTGTTTTAAAATACAACTTTTTTTGGAAAAAATAATTTTTTGCCTTATCATTTTATTTCCTATCTAGAAATAAACAGGTCCCTAACATCGTGGACGGTGTCCCTAACAACACAGCTCCTACGATGTTAGGGACAAAAAAGTTAATGAGGGAAAATGGAAAAATCTCTTTTCACTTATAGTAAAATTATATTATGTTTGCCTAAACGTGAAAAAACTAAATTTTAGATCTATGTTATTTACTTTCAACAAGAAATCTTTGAAGGAAAAAAATTATAAAAATCCTAAGAAAAAAATCGTCCCTAACTCAGCGGTCTCCCCTACCTACAAAAATGAGTAAAAGAAATCAAAAATTGGGAGCTTATTTTTATGCTGAGGGGAAAAATCGAAATGAAGTACGAATGGGTATTGAAGTTGAACGAAAAGTAAATGTATTTTTGTCGCTTTGTATGTTGGTAAAAACCCAGAAGCAGTTATTATTGTTACAATTATTATTGGTTGACGTCGCTTTACAACACATAGCAATTTTCCTTTCTTTTTTTCCCAGAAGTTTATTGTTACAAGAATTTTTTTGTTGTTAAAAATTCTGGAAACGTAACTTTGACACTGGCTGCATTGATGCTTTCTATTTCTCTCCTGTTACCGAACATTACCAACACCACAGATATACAGGAGGCCTCCTAAACATTTTATTAAAAAATGAAATTTTTGTATAAAAAAATACGTATAAAACTACAAAAAAGGTTGGGTCAATAATGGAATAAAGTCGCTAATACTACATTTTTTTGCCACTCATCTTTCTTCACGAGTCACAAGGTATGAGTACGAGTCTATGAGTAGGACCCTGTATGTTTCAAAGTACACAGCTCAGAAACTCTGACTCTGCCGGGATTCGAACTCGGGTCATCTATGGGATTGGTAAGGCCAAGTGCAATATGAAGTCGGAATAGGTGACTATTTTAAAAGTTGGACATAGATGATTGATTGGAATCAACCAGTATTTTTTTTTTTCTATCTAATTTATTTTCTGGGGTTTTTATTTTATATTTTATTGGTAGAGATATAAAAGAATTCGTGCATGAATTTTACAAACGATTTTCTGAACTTGGTCACGTTTTTCCCTCTAGTATTCCAAGAAATCAATCTATTTTATCGAGAACATGGTGTGGTGAAAAAGTCTACTCAACACAAGTAGGGATCATTCTACAAATATTAGTAATAATAAAATAAATAAAAAATTGCTACACAAAAATTTAATGGAAACTAGATGATATCTGTTGATTTTTTCTCAAGACATACTACACTATTTAATATCTATTGAATATTGCGTTGCAAATTTTTTGGTATCGCGGTCTATTAAAAAAAGCTTCTAGAAATCAATTACAATTTATATTATTACAAAATATTGATCTGATACCTAAATACAGGAATTATGTACAAAATATACATCAGTCAATCATAACTTCTCATTTTCCTGTATTGAATGACTGAATAAAACGATCTCGCCCTGTTTGTCATCTCCCCAAAAAAAGGCCAACATTATCTTCGTTGTGCCTTAAGGGGCCAGATTATAAAATATAATTACAAAAACAAAAAAAAAACAAGGAAGGGAAGACTTGCCCCAAATTTCTGATATCCACTTAGTACAACTTCTTCACTGTTCCTGTTTTGACTGATTGCCCGACTGACTCATCATCTGTTTTCAGCTACCTCATCGGCTGTACGTGTTCGTCAGCCATTCCAACTACCGCCCAGAACCACGCCCACCCTTCATGTGGTGTCTCCAGCAGTTCTTCATGCATCTCTACTACACCAACTTCAGCATCAACTTCCTGCTCTCTCCATGTGCGGGATCACCTTCCGCAAGTGTCTCTACCAGCTCATGGCGCAACGTGTTCAAGAAAATCACCAAGCTCTAAGATGACCATCGGTACCGCAAGGGTTAAATAAAATCACCAAGCTCTAAGATGACCATCGGTTTACCGCAAGGGTTAAATAAAATCGCCAAGGTGTACAGATTCGCGTTTACTGCAAGGTTTAAAGGAAAATACCAAACTGTAAAGACCTGCGGGTACTGCAAGGGTAAAGAAAATTTCCAAAATTGTAAATAATAGCTGGTACTGCTAGGGTTAAAGAAAAGCATCTATATTAAAAGATGTATAAACCCCCGCAGTACTGCAAGGGTTAAAGAAAATTACAAAGCTGTAATAATAGATGGTACTGTGAGGGTTAAAGAAAATCACCAAGCTCAGCCAAGCTGTAGAGAACCCGCGGGTACAGCAAGGGTTAAAGTAAATCATCAAGTTGTAATACTGCGGTTTGGAAAAGGTTAAAAAAAAATCTGTGGTGTGGTTGTGTATTAAATTAATTGAAAAGACCCGTTGGGTACTGTGAGGGGTAAAAAAATTATTGTGGATTGTGGTCAGTTCTTTATCTGTAAAGGTCAAAGAAAAATCGTCAAATTGATTAACCCGCCGCCGCCAACGCCGTCATCATCCGTCATGGTATTTTTTTTTAAATATGTAGGCCAGGGTGTGTAAGTGTATGAAGTGACCCTCTAGTAGTATGAGGGTCCGAGGGTGCTGCAAAGGTTAAATAAAGTATTTCAATTCTACGTATCGTCGGTAAACTGTCACCTTTCCGCTTTTTATTCCAAGGGCCAAAACATCAATTTGTACAATATAAAGTATAAACCATATATTACTTTATAGGTTAATTTTTTTTTCTACATTAAGTGGACTGTTACTAAATGACCGATTAGTTATTGTCATGGTTGAATATAAATAATAATATTTATAGTTGTGTTCCAAGGGTTAAAGATTTTTTTCAAGCCATCGTGTGTGTGATGTGACCCAATGATTATGGCTAGGGCTAATGACAGTTGTCAGGTCTCCAATGTGACGTAATTGATCAATCGCGAGTTGAGTGGGTATTAAGAGGGTTCAATGAAATTGTCTAATTTGTTTTCACTAACTGCAAGGGATAAAGGCAAATTCGCAAATCATAATTGCTTTTTTAAAAATGTATTATACCTTATAATTATTTACAACTGATATTCTGTAGAAAATGGGATTTGTTTTCAATGTACCTACCAAACAGCTAATTGAAAATCAAAACATCGAGGTTATTAGTGGGTATTGTTCCCAGAATGACATATAAATAACTTTATAGCATATAAACATCAACCCTAATGCTAGCGAGGAGCAAGGTCAAGCCAAAAGCTTATAATAGTGGTCAATTTCGTGTTACTGAACTTTGTAATTTTGTAAATTATTATTAATTAAAAGAGTATATTATGTTGTTTATGAATTTACAAATTTTAAATGATAAGGGTGCTTTTATCAATGTCATCAAACAGGATGATAAATCTCTGACTAGTGCTAATCAGATGATTATTGTTGATGGGTGTGTTCATAAAAGGCATGATTTAATTGTTTATCAATATAAAATCTACTATTAATTTTTTAGTTCTACCGGCTAAAATTAAGCTTTGGTTAAAATTCGTGAGTTAAATATATGTGAGTTTGACAGTAAATTGATGAACACACTCTCAGTATGAGTAAATAGTATTCTAGTAATAGTATTCATGTGGTTGTAAATGTTTTCAAAATGTAAATTTGAATTACACATACCTACTTTTATTTTTATTTTTTCATTAAAGTCTATTTTTTTTTCAATACTACTTTTGAATAGTATATGTAATACACTTACCTATATTAGTTTATGTGGTAGGTATAGAAGATGTTTGTTTTGGAGTTTGTTTACACCCTAAACACAGCAATTTTTACACCTAAACAGAGCAATTTTTACACCTAAACACAGCAATTTTTACACCTAAACACATTAATTTTTACACCTGAACACAGCAGTTTTTACACCTATAAACACAGCAATTTTTTACCAGCAATTCCTCACGAGGTATGAGTGGACCCCGGGCATCCATGTACAGAGCAGAATTATTTCTGCGCTGCTGGGGATCGAACCCAGGTTACCATGCATGCAAGTCATGGCGCTACTCCCATCGGGCACGGTGACTACTACTAGAGTTTCAAATAATCACAGCGGACTCTTATAGTCTTTATAGTCGACTAGAGGAACGCGGTCTGGCCAGCTTATTATTATTGTTTATCTTAATCTAAAATTTGGCCCTAAAGAGTCCCTTTATTCTCACACTTTATTCTCACAAACAGAATTTAAAGCTAAGATAAACCAGACTGTGCCAGCGTCGATGGCGCGTTTGAATGCACGGTTTCTCGTAGAACACCGAAGTCCCAGGACGGTGAAGACTTCGTGATGCTGGCATTCCGTCCCAACCAAGGCTGGGTGAGGGGTTAATGGGTAGCAGGTTTGTGAGTCTGCTGTGAATAGAGGGTATCAGCCCCATCGTGATATAACCATGCAGTTGAAAGCGCCGTTTAAAATCCAAATTAAATTAAAAACCAAATTAGAAAAACCAGACTTCCCTCAACTCGGGCTATAATGAGCTGTCAATTACTGAAACTCCGACTTGAGGGGATGTCTAGCTTATCTAACCTAATCCTGTATCATAATTGGGTCCTTAATTTTAATCTTTTTTCTACCATCCTAAATAAAAAGGCAAGATGTTTCATACTCCAAAATATACTCTTACCTTTTCTTCGAACTATCCCCGCTCCTTCTGCCCTCTGCTTTTTTCTTTTACTGCCCTGTGCCCTCTAGCTAGTCCTTTACGATTCGCCCACCCCTCCGTATTTTTTACGACCATTATTTTTTTCTATTTGCCTTTGAAACACTGACGCAATTTCTTTTCAGTTGTCTACAAGCCTAATAAAACCAGGTTTGTCTTTACGACATCTTTTATGAGCTATGATGCTGGTAATTAATTTTTTTTTTTTTTTTTTTTAGTGGGTTTTTAACGGTAATTAAATTTAGATTGTGTCTCCCCGGGCTTTTAAACGGAAAGTCGTGGATGACGATGATAGGAGTCCAAGAAAAGTTATGCTATAGGACTTTAACACCGTATAGCGAGGCTGCCTGACTCTTCCAAACTACTGGAAAGGCTTTTCAATGTAATAGACACTCTTTTCTGTTCCAGCAGCTCCGTGATAAAGGCGGCACCTCTGTGAATCCAAAGATTTCCAAAGGTTCGAAACACAGCGGGACATGACATGTTATCCTCCCATTGGGATTTTAACCTCATAATAATATGTCTTGGGCTTACTGGAAGGAATAATGGGACTTTAAGAGTCCTAATCGGCGTCGTGAATTCGCCTGGTGCGAACACGGGAAGATAAACGACAGAGAAAATAAAAACTAATTGTGTGTGGATCTAAAGGGGGGGATTCTAAATGTTTTGGTTATATATTTATTACTTTCACAATGTACTATATATATTATGAATTAAACATAGATAATAGGTTTATTAGGCGAATCAAGGTCACTTGGCAAAACTGTTTATCTTACTAATTATGCACTATTTGCAAAAATCAGACTATAATAAAATACTTTGTATTATAACAAAATGAAAAGATTGACTATTTGAATCACTACTATTTAACTTCACTAATTTAATCAAAATATCTAAATGACACTCTATTGAAACTACTAAGAACTCGGTACTCCCTCCCTAGTCGGAGTCTAAATTACTTGCCACACCTCTAGTCGGTGCGCTTCTAGGAAAACTTGAACTTCCGCCCTCGTCGGCGTCTCAATGCAACTAACTTTTAGGCCTATTTCCTAAAGTTAAAATGTCCGTCCATTTGTTTACAAAGTTATTAATTAAATATTTTAGTCTAGTAATTAAAAAACACCTCGCTGTTCGGCGACATTCCCCCCCATAAAAGGAAATAAAGAATTATAAGAGAGAAATAAATATCATAATAAAGGTTACAGAATAAAATACTAAAAACAATGTTTTTATAAACAGCTAAATTAAATTTTCTGTAACTTGAAAGTACCTAATATCTAATTACTTATGATTGCTGAGGCCGCTAACATATTTGATAAGCACAATAATAGACTGCATTTAATTTATCTTTTTAAACACCAAAAATATTGAACATAAATATTTCATGACCTACCTATGAAAAGAAAAATAAACTGCCATCGGATCTCTGAAAATTGAAAAGTATTTAACATAGAAAATTGAACTTCTTCAAGAAATAAAAATCAATAATACCATTTTATAATAATAATAAGGATAATGAACAAATGTAAATCTTCAGAAATATTAAGGTGTTCCTCAATAACCTTTTTAGTCCATTTCCATTGGGTAGAGGAGCTAACAGGACGAGTAATTATGTTACCATTGGAAACTTGAACATCAACAGTACCTACTTTATTAGACGATTATAGTAGAGTTTCCGTATTATACCATACGGCCAATTGATGACTCGTTTGTTTTTATTTTCCCTAATTAAAACAACCTCGCCTAGTTTTGGTTCTACACTCGTAACTTTACCCTGACGAAACATGGTGGACTTACGTTTCACGTAGGCAAGACACATATTGTTTTTTGACCAATGTCTCCAAAACTATCTAAATAAGAATGACCTTTCTTCCAAAGATCAACAACCTTTCTGAAAGTTACACTTTGAGACTTGTCCTCTGTATAGTCTCCGTCTTGACTGTTGAGAGCATCTCTCTTGAGACCTAGGAAATGATTGGGGTAATGATGAGGTCTTCCTCCCCATATATCCCAGTGGTCGTGAGTTCACAATACTTTCTACTTCTATCAGTATTGTATTCAGCTGATCAGTGGTTTAACAATAGCTTACCTATTGTCTTTTTTTAAGCATTGTTTCACGACTCCCTACCATTCTTTCATAAGCGCCTCCTTGCCATGGATGAAGTGGACTTATGTATTTGAACTTGATTTTCTTATTATTCAAGTTATCAATAAAGGCTATTGATGACGTTTTTCCGCCAATTTGAATGTCATAGCGTTATCACACAGGATATGTTTGACATTTCCTCGACGTGCTATAAACCGTCTTAAAGCTAATAATATAGTCAGTACCCCCTAGAGTTTGTGTAAGCTCTAAGTGCACGCAGGGTAGTTAAGCAACACGAAGATCAATCCATACACAGGAGCCTTTACTCCGCTTTCCTTAACATATAAGGGACCAAAATAGTCTATACCTACGTATTCAAAAGCAATATTTTTGTTCACGCGAAAATTAGGCAAGATAGAGAAAATCCGGCATTTATATGGATCACATTTTGTCTTTTACAAGTGTCACATTTACTAAGAACACTTCCGTACTTCAGTACGACCTTGAGACATCCAATATTCTTCCCTAACCAAGGCTAATGTGTGTGATACACCACAATGTAAGCTTTTATTGTGTATATCTCTAATAATAAGTCGAGATAAGTGATTATGTCGGGTAGGTATATAGGAAATTTTTCACTAGAGTTTTCTATCTACCTCTATGAAAACGACCCTTACAAATAAGTATTTTGTTATCACTCAGGGTCAAGCCTAGCTGTTACACAAATTGTCTCGTTGGCCCGACAAGATGCACTCGATTTGTGCGGCGCTACTTTCGTATTGCATACAATATCCAAACAGTCTACTTGAAGAATAAATCATCATAACTGATTGGACCTTTAACATCCTTGTCTCCTCGACATGATCGAATGAATTTTTTAACAAAAACAAGTTACATTCAACAAGCGTGTGAAATGAGTTGAAATTTTTTATTCATCAATGGGTAAGGGTTTTGTTACCTTATATTTATGTTTATTTGTCAACAAAGCCACCCTTTCTCTTCGGCTACTTGTTTTTTTCCTCAGGGGGCATGCTGGGAAAGTCGAAATCAGGTACTGTATCAGTGGGGGAGGAATGAGGGCCCTTTCCACCATAGAGTGTTGCTAACTAGGTTTCAAGGCATTAGAACCTCGGCAAAACCATATCGGCTGGATTACTTCCTTTTAGGTACATATTTGAATGTAATTTGAAAAGGTTTGCTGACTTGATTTCCTTCACTCTGTTGTTAATAAAAGTAGGTAAGACTTTATTACCTGTGATCCAATGAAGAAACACATTGATTATCACTCCAGAGGAACATTTATCAATTTTTTAACTGGAGTCCCTCTCGGACAAATTTTAAACTACGATACGCTATTAAGGGCCCTAGTAGCTCTAAGCCGCGGTTAGAGTTGGCTTATCCATAGGGGCAACTCGCGACTTGGCAAATACTATGTTACTTTGAAATCCTACCTTATGAGGATATACTTTTAAGATATACCCACCGATGCATAGCTATATGCGCACGCATCGGAAAATGAATGAAGCTCGTAGTATAATATCATCACCATCGCTAGTGTCTAAGTATCTCGATACAGGAATGGACTGAACATAGTTCAACTATCTACAATTCTCAAGAATTCACTCTTATCCTGTGATTCTAGCTCATCGTCCCAATCTTTCTTCTGAATCCAGGCACTTTGCACCAGAAGCTTGAGGGACATAATAATCGGCGTCCAAAGTCCCAAAACATCAAAGAAGGATGCAAGTACACTCAATAATAATCTTTTGCAAATTAGTTCTTTTTTGTATGTAAAGTTGAACTTCAGACTCAACTTATCGTTCTGAGTGTCCCAGAGCATACCCAGGGTGTTTTGTACTTTTTTAACATTACAAAGCTCAGGATTTAATCAATAGGATGGTTTCGATGCCCATTCTCTAAGATTTAAAGAGCGTCAGAAAATACCTTTCTGCTTTCTGAACGAATTCTTCGACATCCTTTTCACAGTTAACACACATAGAATATTATCCATGTAAATATTTTGTCGTAACTGTTCTACAACAGAATCATTCGGATACTTGGCTAAGTGTGTACGAATAACACCACTTAACAAGAATGGACTAGACACCACACCAAAGGGCAGACGGGTATGGCGTAACACTAATATATTATCGGGACTTACTGGCTTGTTTACATCCCTTAACCATAATATTCGGGTGAAATCTCGTTTCACCTTCATTTAGCCCAATATTAAGGAACGCTTTCTCAATATCGGCTATAAGTCCATACTTAGGTAATCTAAATCTCAATAACAATGAGCACAAGTTCTCTAGTAACACGGGGCCTCGATATAATAAGTCATTGAGGCTTGGGCTTAGAACGATTTTTGACGGGGCCCGAAGCGTCCATCACAAATCTTACCTTCGTAGTATTACTGGTCCTTTTTAATAACAGCATGGTATGGAAAATAACATGAACTTCTATCCAGCTCACCATTTGGAACTTCTTCTAGAATTCCATTACTCAACTGTTCGGTCAAAGTTTCCTTGCATACCTGCAGGACACCGTCGTCAGTATGTCTTTTGATCAATGACTTTAGTCTCCCTATGGCTAAGCCGTAGTTGGACTGAACGTCTCTAGTATCATTTTTCCATGGGAAAATCTACATAATATCTACTATCTTTATATTGCAGACTAGACTCAAAAGTCTGCAAGGCAAGATCGTCATCTACAATAGAAACAATTGTCCTTTATTCCGATGGTTTGCAATTCCCATAACTTACGTACATCATCGGTTGAATCTTCCACCCAACCCTTTTTCTACTTCTTGGGACGAGAGAGTAACTTCATCCAGAAGTGGTTTTGATGTCATTATTATGTGGTTAAATTCTCAAAAGTTTAATGAAAAAGTTAGGTACTTATGTATATGTATTGAGTGGAAATTCGTACCAATGGATTTCGTACTACCTGAGTTACCAGACTAGGATTTTTTTTTTTTTTAAGTGGGTTTAACGTCGCTTTCAACTGCCATGGTCATATCACGACGGGGGTTTTACCCTCCATTCGCAGGAAACTCACAAACCTGCTACTCACATTGACCTCATTCAGCCTGAGTGGGGCCGGGAAAAGCCAGCGTCACGAGAATTAGAATTTGAATGGTCACCCATCCAAGTCTTAACCTCGCTGGATGTCGCTTAACTTCGGAGACTAGGAATTTAACTACTTGACCACTAGTACGGCGACGACAATGATGACACTAGCGCCTGAAGAAGTACGGGTAATCAGCTTTAAATGTTTTAGAATAACGAAGCAAGGTTTGACCCAAAGGAACTAATATAGATCTGAGTGAGTGAGCAGAAGGATCTAAATTTCTTTTCTTCTTTTTTTTTTAAAATGAACATTTATTTAAAGAGAGGTCTGTAACATCGAAGTCCTTGCCCCTATCTAAATCTTTTTCAGTGGAAAAAGTCGTGTATTCAGAACTTACAAAAATGATTTTCAAATTTCCACCGTTTGACGTAAAACTTAAGAAGGTTCCTGGTCTCAGAAAATAAAAAAATACCATGGAAATCCTTACGATAGACTCTTTTGACAGAGCAATTAAAAAATTAGGTACAAGTGATCCATTGACCCAGGTGAATACGTGTTTTTGTACCCCACATTAATGAGTGTTTTCTGTAGAGATAAAATGAGTGCCGAGATGAAACCACGAAAATTAGTGTTTGCTCCAGATACAAAAATACAAGGTAGGTAGGTACCTCGTTTTAGTCATTACGTGAAACCTTTTTTGATGGAACATCTCACAATTTATAAATTTTACAAAGAGAATAAAATTTACAAAGAGAATAAAATTTATAAATTGTGGTAATACTTACTTATAATGATGAAAATACAGTTCAAAGGCAGAAATAATATTAGAATTAATTATTTGTCATTAATTTGCATCTTATTTCATCGTCAGTCATTTATTTCCTAGAATTCTCTCGTATGGCTCCTTTTAGAAAGTTTTGTAGGTACTTGCAATGTTAATGAATAATATTCTGAGATATCGATATCTAAAAGTTGTAGTCATTAGTAGTATTACGACAGACAGACGAAATTGTGACAACTGCACCTGATAAGAAATAATTTTATTATTATTTTTTATTTTTTTAAATTTGTTTCTTTGTGTTATTATATCACAATTTTAGTGGGTAGCGCAGAATTATAGGATTTTTCCGTATCTTTAATATTCCAATATCTTATTTTTTCCTATAATTCCGTCACTGGTCGCTGCTAACTTTTAAAGCAGCTACTCATTTTTCCTCGCGAGGTAAGATACAATTTCATCTTTTTTTTTCATATAAAATAATATTATATTAATTTTACCGACCTCAGTACAGTAGCAGTCGGTAAGGCTGGGAGAGGTTATTTTGAATAGGTGCATGGGTTGTTTGCCCAGCAAATGGTTGGCAGACCCCTGTCGTGACATGAACATGTAGAAGCGACGAAATTCAGATAAACAAATAATATTTCTTTTTGGTATTTCCTCGAATTTGTACCTCAATGTATGGATTCTTTATAGAAAACTTTTAATATAGGTACCTACAAACCTACATATTACATATGAAGCTGTTGAAAACTTTCATCTTAACGGCTTATGAATAGAGCGAAATAATTGCATTTTTAAGACTAGGTATTTCACAGTCTTTTTTATTTAATAGATATGAAGTTTCAGCTAGTGTAAACGCTTGTGGTCTGTTGTTGTAGCCTGCCCATCCCGTAGTATGCCTCCCCTCTGATGGGCGAGACATGACACAATACATCCCATGGGTCAACAGTCAACACGAACGCACCGGAAGGTATCAACACTATTCAATTGTAACCAAAAAGATTTAATACACTTTTTTGTCGGCTCTGGGGATCGAACCTGATCCCTTCCGCAGACCAAGCAAGCATCTTACCATTGAGGTTATCGTGCACTTGGGCGTTATTCTGAAGTACCTCGTTTTAACCAGAGCCTCCACTATCTAACTTGCTCGAACTAAACAAAAAAGCTAATTATTATAAAACTGAAATACAGCAACTTAACGGCGCGAAGATTAAGATAAAAGGGTACAAAAGCTCACTCAAAAGCCATCTGTCTCAACAAAGTGAGATACCTAGTTTGGATTCAGACGAACGAACTTTTTAATTACTTCCTTAAGAAACTGAGACATAAAGTCATTTACTTTCTCAATATAGCTACGAATATGCCAGAAATATTATTCATAGGTAAACTTTAAACAATCTTAATACATAATAATAATAATATCGCCTTATTTATACTCCCCGATTAAGATTAAGACATATTATTATGAGGTTAAAATCCCAAATGGGAGGATAACTTGTCATGTCCCGGCTGGGTTTCGAACCCACGACCTCTGGAATCTTAGGATTCACAGAGTGCCGCCTTTACCACTGAGTTATCGGGACATACATAAAATCTGTTTACATTCATTCATTGCATGATAATAAACAGAACTCCAGCCAGCGTCGATGGCATGTTGAATACACCGGTTCCCTTCAGAACACCGAAGTTAAGCGACATCCAGCGAGGTTAAGACTTGGATGGGTGACCATTCAAATTCTAATTCTCGTGACGCTGGCTTTTCCCGGCCCCACTCAGGCTGGGTGAGGTCAATGTGAGTAGCAGGTTTGTGAGTTTCCTGCGAATGGAGGGTAAAACCCCCGTCGTGATATGACCATGGCAGTTGAAAGCGACGTTAAACCCCACTTAAAAAAAAAAAAAAACAGAACTCCCAAAACGGCTGGATTAAATAACGCCGAATTTGGCACAGATTGTTATAAGTATATTGGGGTTGAAAGTGTTATAAGTGGGAGGTAACGAGTTCTCTCCCGTTGACCTTTTTTTACCCGAGTTCTCTCCGGCTTGCTGCAGGGGTTACCACGAGTTTCTCTCCGCTTGTTGAAGGGTTCACAACGAATTTGTTTTGTAATCCGGGCGAAGTTAATGCCTTAGGCATTCTTTGCCACTTAACCCTGGATAATGACATTCTGACGAAACCACTAAACCACATTCTGACAAACCGTCAGAATGTGGTTTAGTTAAAACCAGGATTTCCTCCGTTGTTGTTTTGTTAACGAACTGAAATTTCAGGAGGTATCTTTTTAACTCCAGCTACAACGCCGGATAAAAATGTTGAAGTAGTTATGCAAAAAGCAGAGTTTTTCAAATGTCTTCTTTATGAAGGCGTTTTGTTCACATTAAACATGGAATGAAAAAATTAGCATCGGACGTCACGTCAGTTCTGTCGTAGGATTCTTGACTGGTATTTTGCATGAAATCTTTAATAAATTTAGATGCCTATACAGAAAAATTTCAGAATCAACTCCAGGAGACATTCTAAGACTAAAAATAATCTTGGGTCTAAAAAGAAAAAAAAAATCACTCGAAAAAAAGTTTTCACCTGAAAAATAAACTTGAACTTGTTGAAATAAGTGGTAATGGTTCTCATGTCTTTATTTATGATAGTTATCAAGTAAATTTCCCAAGTAAATACCCAATACTAAACTTTTTGCACCTATTTGTAATCAAAACTGAGTTATTATTTTCTTTGAAATTATAAATTCACGCGGTTAAGTTAATCAGGATAAACTAACCTCCAGCTCCAGTGAAGAAGGAATTACAGCAATCAAGAAAAAAATCAACACTTCAAGTAGAGTAAGTAGACGTTCAAGACTCACACATCTATGAAGGTATTTTTGCTATCCAGGATAACTAAAAAATTAATAATAATAATATTCATTAGTGGAAGGCAACCACCAGGCGAGGTTAATGCTCAAAGCATTTTCTGCCACCTAACCCTCCGAGTCTTATTATTATGTGGTCACAAACTCAAATTAATGAGGAGAAATTAATGCACTGGGTGGGATTCGAACCAACGGATTACCTACGGTACCTGGATTACCAGACTAGCGCCTTAATCACTTTACAACCAGTGCACGTACTTTTAACTGTACTTACGAAGAAAGCGCCCTCAAATTCACTGACTTAATTGCTGACTAACTTCATTGATTGGAGGAAGTCCAATGTGCACACTTCAGAAAAAGGATCGGCAGATCTTACTCAATATTCAGAAACACTAGGTATGATAAAAGTAATTTATACAGACTTAGCATGATCTCAACTAAATGTTATGAGTGTCATTCGCGGCCAGTGGGAAAATTGGAGGTGCTACCACATAACAGCTCTGCTCACAATCCGACGTCACCAATCCAATTCTTCACCACACTGACCGTTGCTTTCATTCAAAGATTCAAATTACCTAGTAGGTACATACATTAGTATACTCTCTCAGAATATTTTTTTTTCTTTCTACGGGCAATATTAAGAACATGCGCCACAGGATTGTAAACAACAGCTGATTATCTGCCTGTCAGCAATTTTCTTTGTTTACAAATTTAAACAGTTGTTCCGGGACGTGTTTTTGTCATTGAGCTATCTGCTATCTGAGCGGTGTTTATTTTACCGGGTGAACTCACACCTAGCAATGCTTGACTGCAGATTACCTAAATATGGAAATTAAACAACCAAAAACATACGTTAGTATTCGAGGTGGCTAAGGCTCTAGTCTGGTGATCCAGGTAGCGTGGGCTCCGTTCGTTGGTTCGAATCCCACCCAATGCATGAATTTTTTCCTCTATAAAATCACTTCAAAGAGACCTCGAAACCTGGCAGACGGAGGTTCAAGTATGGCGAAATTCAGGAATGCTGTTTAAATTTCTATAAAAAACCTGTTATGTTGAATAATAATCAGGAAATAGGTTGGCCTGACGCACTCTTTATTTTCCTTGTAGAAAATGCAAGTTTTTCTTTACTTTATTTAGACTAATCAATTATGAAGCTCCTCATTTCCCTGATATGTTTGTATGTGGACTATGTGGATGCACTAGCAAGTGTAATTTTATTTTATCTACATTCTACATATAATGTTCTAGTATGTACGTTGCGTGAAGTGAACTTGTCCTGGAGCCTGCAGACAAACAAGAAACTAAATCAATAAGAAAGAGGTAAGTATTTAGTCTTTGCCTACAGGTAAATTTGAAATTATAGAAATTTTTATAGAAATATAGAAGTTTGTTTATACTGCCGAAGGTGAGACTAAAAAGTCCCTTTATTCCAGCAGTCTAAACAAGGTCTTGTTTATTTTCAAATTTAAACAGACATTTTGTACATACACTAGCCGTTTGCCCGAGCTTTGAAACGGAACTAAATTTCAAATTTACTAAGGCATGGCCGTACTGCTGGATAGCAATGCCTTTTGAACTTTTTATAATTTTTCTGGACAAAGCGATAATGGTTTTGGGGGGGTCATTTCTGAGACATTTTTCGCTATCTCTTACCGTTTTGGCTAAACAACTCCGGACAAACAAACATAGGTAGGTAGTCCTTTTTTCTGTTTTATATATCGCACCCTCAGAATTAGATGGTGATATGTCAAAAACACCAACTTTTGGGAAATCGCAAAAGAAAGTTTGAGTTATCGCTGTATTAATACAATAAAAGCTACTGTTTAGATTTATATGTTCTTAAGTTGAGCATGTTCTTTCTATAGTTCTATGTAAAAAAAATGTATTTTTCTTCAAACGAACTTACCTTTGTAACCGTTCGAAAAAAGGCATTTCGACTTAAAACTTCATTCTATGATTTTGCCTTTTTTCGAGAAAAAATCAATTTTTAATAAGGTGATATCGTATTATATTACCTTTTCTTCCATTTTTTTTTTTTTCAAACAAGTTTTTTTTCATTTATTTATATAATAACAATTTCACATTTTCACAAGCTTGTTCCTTAACTAAGTATTTTACCAAGCATAACAAATTATTTTTATTCTTTAACATGTCCTATTGGTTACAATATTTATTTTAGCTTATTTTAGTTCTTAGAGGGTAAAAAGATCTAGCTATATAAAAAAAAAACCTCTTACAAATTATGATCTAAATTTCTGATGATGACTTACATTCTAATGATGAAATAAATAAATTTTATTAAGTATAATTATGATTCACACATGCATACATAATATTATGGGTACCATTTTCATATCATGGGAACATATCTATGCTTAACTCTTTTATAAGAGTATTTTTTATAGCGGGTTTTACTTGGGTTATTTAAGTCATGTAAAAGTCGGTTGTTTACTTTGTGTAAATTTTTGAAAAAATCTCTACTAATTTTGTCCAAATATGTTCTGATGTAATGTATTTTAAGGTCATGATGCATGTCTTGGATTCTTGTGTACATGGGATAGTTTCCTATGATTTTAAGACAGTTATTTTGCAAAACTTGTAGCTTTTTAACATTAGTATTACAAGTATTGCTCCAAACTGGAGCTGCATAGGAAATAACTGGTCTGATGCAAGTTGTGTATAACATTTTTTTATTTTTGATGTTGAGTTTGGACTTCCTATTAAAGATTGGGTAAATCAATTTCAGGGCTATGCAATATTTTTCTTTAATTTTATTTACATGAGCACCAAACGTGAGCTTTTTATCTAGGTATACTCCCAGGTATTTCACAGTGTCGGACCAGTTTAGGGTTTGATCAAATACTTTTATACTGGGTGGTATAAGTGGTCGTCTTCTAGTGAAAAATATGGCTTCTGTTTTTTCTTTATTTATTTTAATTTTCCATTTTTGGAAGTATTTTTCTTGTTTCCTCGCAGATTCTTGAAGTCTTTTAACTATAGTATTGACCCGCCATGAGCTTGTAAAATTTGCTGTATCATCAGCAAAAAGACCTGTCTCAACATATTTTGATTTTGGCATGTCTGATATATACAGGGTGTATAACCTGGGCCCCAAAATGCTTCCTTGGACTATCCCTGCCGTTATTTTCTAGGTACACTAAAAATATTTTCTAAAAATACTTTAAACGTTCTGTTACTTAAGTATGAGCTCAGCAAGAGTATAAGATACCTAGGTATGTTGTACTTTATGAGCTTGTACAATAAGCCTTTGATCCAGATGGTATCAAAGGCTTTTTCGACGTCTAAAAGTAGCATCCTGTGTGCTTTCTAAGATTGAATCCATCCACAATGCGGTCAACCACCCTAGCTAGCTGGGCTGTGGTCGAATGACGAATACGGACCCGAATTGTTCATCCGGTAAGATGTTATTTTCTCGAACAAATGCGTCTAGACGGGTAGCAATAACTTTTTCTACCACTTTGCTGATGGTGCTAAGCAAACTTATAGGTCTATAACTAGACGGCAGCCAGGATGGTTTTCCGGGCTTGTGGATAGGCACAACCATGGCACATTTCCATGCATCAGGAAAATATGAATATTGAATGATAGCATTCACTATAGATACAAGAAAGTTTAGACCCATAAAACCAAGATTTTTAAGAGCCCGGGTTGTGACCTGGTCGATTCCAGGCGCCTTCCTATTTTTAAGATATTTTAAAATTGTTCTCAGTTCTGTCTGATTACAATAGTAGTCACTCCCAATTCTCTTCAGTGGTAGAGGGATCACTAGAACTAATGTAAGTATCAACTATTCTTTCAACTTGATTATTAAAATGAAATGAACCATAATGTTTTGTTAAATTATGTACTTGCTCGAAATGATTGGCAATAGACTCAACTTTATCCTCTTTAGTGTATAGATAACTGTTGCTGCCCGGGTCTGACAGTAAGGGTGGTACAGAACTTTTATTTCTAGAAGTAACTATTTTTTTTAACTGTCCATAAATGTTCCGCTTTTTTAGTGTTTTTTTAACTTTTTTGTCCATGCCAAATTTTTATTTGCAATTAATAGCTTTCTATTAATTTTGTTGAATAGGAGGCTTAATTTATAGTACGAGTACAGACGAGTTCTCTGAAATTTCCTACGGAAGTAATTTTTAATTTTAATAAATAATGCTATCGCACGTGACTCGCGAGTCAATCCATGCTTGTCGTTCTGAGTAAGGGGAACCGAAACACTCAATGCCTGGGTAATACTATTAGTAAAGATTTGTATTGCACCATCTATATCTGTTGATTATTTATTATTGGAATACTATTGAGACAGGTATCTAATGTATATCGGAAGGTCTCCCAATCTGCTTTACTATAGTCATAGGTTTTGTTGTTTTTATAGTGGGGAATTCTATTCAATGTAAATACTACTGGGTTGTGATTAGAACTTAATTTACTCAGGGCCCGTACGGAAACTCACTATAGAGGGGTCATCACTTACACCTATATCTATGACACTAGCTTTGTGATGACTAATGACTGGGTAATGTGTTGGTTCTTCAGGGCTTATTACATAAATACATTTTTCGATACAGAATTTATTTAAGAGACAACCATCTCTATTTCGAGTGGTGCAGTTCCATGATGCATGTTTGCAATTTAAATCGCCAATTAGCAAGAAGTGTCCTATCCCTTTTAAAATTTCAAGGTCAGACCAGCTTAATCTCACCGACGGAGCTTTATAAGCACACAGAATGGTTAATTGTTTCGAACCAATTTTTATACATGAGCTAGTAGCCTCAAGGGAACTAAAGTTTAATGGTTTTCCCTCACTATACTGAATAGAGTTTTTGATTAAAAGAGCGACACCACCTCCTCTTGAGTTTCGATCACTCCTCAAGGTCGAGTACCCTCTAACTTTAAGTTTAAAAGTACTATCAATTTTTGTTTCTACTAGACCAATTATGTCAAAATTATGTTCATATATTATGTATTCTAATTCATTTAATTTTCCTTTTATTGAATTACAGTTCCAAAGTAAAATATTAATGGAAGAGTCTACCATTAATCAAATATTTGAAATATTCCCTCAACAACAATAATTACTTTTGAAAACGTATCTTCCGTTTCTTTGAGTTTGGCACCTATGTTTGTAATAGCAGACATAATTTTTGGCAAGTTTAGGATCTTGATTAAATTTTTGATCTCCTCGAACATACCCATGTTTGATTCTGTAGCAGTGTTTGGTGGCCTCCTTGAGCTGCGCCCTGGCCTGGCTGTGTAGCTACGATGCTTGCCCAGCTGGTCCCTTGTGAATAGTGACGAGCACTTTGAGTGACTGGTTCCTTGCGTTGCGTGCTGACTTGTCTTGGTTGTGGTGTGGGTGCTTTGCGTTTCATTTCAACATTCTTCATATAAATTGAACAAGTTTTCTCGTTTGCTTGATGGTTTTCTCCACAGTTAGCGCATTCTATGTTATCCACTACGCATTCCTTGACAGTATGTTCTCCCGAACATTTGAGGCATTTTATTTTGTGGTGACAGTTTTTACTAATGTGACCATATTGAAGACATTTATAGCATTGGGTGATATCAGGTTTATTTTTAAACTTGCTCCATGTCACCACACAGTAGCAGAGCCTGTTTACAGATACAATGTTCTTGACCATAGTTTCTTTCTCAAAAACAACTGAGTACAAAGGGTACTGGCTATTTGTTGGACTAATTTTCTTGATTTTAACTACTTTTAATCCTTTACTTGTAAGTTCTTCTTCTAGTTCCTTACTTTCGATTCCTTGTGGCAACCCACTTACAACAAAGTTTGGTTGATAGTCTTCTTTTAGCGAAAATGAATGAAATTCATACTTGGAATCCAGATGGGCTACAGCCGCCCTGTGGTCCTCTGCATTGTTCACCCTAAGTAGCGTTTTCCCAGCTCGGGACACTTTTATTGAGAAATCATTTTTCAATATTTTTTTTAGATTTGTTACTACTTCTCTATGGTTTTCAAGTTGTCCATTAATAATTATGGGCGGAATAGACTTTGTTTGTGTTGGAAAAATCTTCTTACTTACAGTGAGATCGTCACTGTCCTCAGTATCCAGATCGCTTAGAGGGTCAAACCTGTTCGCCGTTGAGAGAACGGGAGAGATTTTCTTCTCTTTCGATCCTGGGCTGCATTTCTCCTGATAGTCCTAGCGTCCGGAGTGGACATCACTTAGATCACCGTTATTAATATTCAGTACAAAAATAATTCAATTTTCAAAATAAGATGAGAAAAGATTGAACTAAACACCTGAGTTATGGAACAAGGAAAAAATAATTTTAAATTGTCACCAGCACTACGTCTATGATTACAAAAGTGGGTATTATCTCGAAAAAAATTCGAGATAGCACCATCTATTTACAATTTTGAAATGATAGTACCTTGATAATTTAGTTTTATAGCACTATATTACCATATGAATCGAAGAATAAAAGATAATTTGAAACTGGAGGTACATTAAAATCTATGCTTTTGGTATTAAGTCAGAAAAAAAAAAAACTCATTCAGTTTAAAAAAGTGAAATGTAAAATACCCAATTGTTTTATTGCTAAGCAGTAAAAGGTAGAAAACAAGACAATGTGAGTATAAACTTTATTGTTTCTTGAGACTTAATCTCAAAGTTTCTAAAAAGAAAATAACTAAAAACAAATAATTATGAATTTCAAAAAATTGCTTGAGAGCAATAAATTCGGGACAGTAACTTTCTCAAAGTTTTTGATTTTTATAATTTTTATTTTACATTGGATTTTCAAGTGTGAAGTATCCCAAGAAAGGAAATTTTGTTGGTTGACGGTGTATATTTTTTTTCATTGTGAGCATGTTTTTAAATATAATAATAATAATAATAATAAGTCAATTAACAAAAAGAGGTCTAAAGAGCATGAAAACACTGAAAATGATATCGGTGTTTTTGTGTTATTTCTTCGAAGTTTTCACGGAAATTTGGCTGTTACTTACCTCTTAGTATCTGGTATTACCCCTCGAGCTTGTATGACAGCCTGCAATCGATTTCTCATGGACTTGATTAGGTTGGCAGCCGTTTCTTGAGGATAGTCTCCCACTCCTCATAAAGCGCCTGTTTCAGGTCCCTGTGGTTCATTGGGGCGGGTTTCGAGATTGGACACGTCTTTTAAGCTCGTCCCAGAGGTGTTCAATAAGATTAAGATCAGGACTGTTGGCTGGCCAGTTGAGGGTTCGAATACCGGCCTCTTGGAGAAAGTCACTTACAATACTTGCTGTACGAGGTCGGGCATTGTCCTTGCATTAACACGAATCCATCACCCACAAAACCTGCATAAGGGACAACATGATCTTCAATGATGTCAGTGACATACCTCTCTGCAGATAGGTTACCTCCTTGTCCTCCACAATTGATGATAACGAGCACTGTTTTAGTTTCCATAGAGATTCCACCCCAGAAGATACAAGATCCTAAACCAAAACTTACAGTTTCTTGAATATAACATTGATTATACCGTTCACCTGTCTTCTATACACCGTTTTACGTCTGTCATTGAAGAACAAGCAGGGTCGGCTCTCATCCGTGGACAGAACGTGCCCCCATTCCCCATTTCCTCAATCAGCGTGTTCAAGGGCAAATTGTAAATGACGTTGTCGGTGTTGTCTGTTGAGTTTGGGTCCCGTAGCTTTTCTTCTTGGTATGAGACCTTTCTCTTTCAAGCGTCTCCTTACTGTCCAAGGGCTGACATCAACACCAGTGGCCATAACAAGCTGCTGTTGGACCTCAACACCAGACATGTCTCGATTTCTTAAGCTTGTCATGACAGCAAATCGGTCCTCCTGGGCAGTTGTCTTCTTTGGTCTGGCAGATCCTGGTCTCTGATCATAGCTACCTGTCTGCCGATACCTTAGGTAAATTCTGTTCACCTTAGACTTCGACAAATTTAGCTCCTTAGCAACATTTCTTTGCTTAACACCTTGACTCACAAGTAAAACCACTTTCACAGCTATGGAGTGCGATGTCTCCATGATGAAAAGAAAAATTCAACTGAATTTCCTTCCTTATAGTGTTGCATTTAAGGAAATTTAATAATTTACTGGCCAAAAAAGCGTTATCACAACAAAAAAATCAAATTTAAAATACCCTCGGTGCACGTGTTTTCATCAACAAAATGAGGTTTTCTGGAAAGTGGCCATTATCATTGTTGCATAGTACATAACCCGGACACATTGTGTATTTTCTGAAAGGTATGAGTACAAGCTTTTCAAATATATGCATACTTTAGCAACTTCATGCCACACAAATTGACCAGGACCAACTGAAACGGTGAAATGTCCTGTCCCGAGTTTATTGCTCTCAAGTGTATATCGAAAATACCGGGCTAGATTATTTTTAAGTCCAAAAAAAAAAATAATAATTTATAAAAGAAAGTAATATAACATAATCTTTTGTATTAGTAATTTCTACCTTGACAAAACACAAAAAAATGTTCGACAAAGAGAGTGATATTTCAAAAAAATCATGCACAATTCAGTTTTTATGTCAAATTACTGAAAATAAAATTTAATAAAGAGAGTGATAAATCAAAAATTACGCAAATATCACTATATTCCAAGAACTGTACGTCTCGATCCAAGGAGCTCTTGGTAATAACCTAATAACTGATCGTAATACCATCTTGTTCCAACCTCCCTCCACTTTTTCGACATAATCAATAAACAACACTAGCGCTATCTCGGGAACGGTAAGAGCTAGAATTATAATTCTTATACCAAACGAAAGGTCTCGTTTCGCTTATTTCGATAGAGTAATAAAAAAAAATCATGATTTTTGACATATCACCATCTAATTCTGAGGGTGCGATATAGAGATTTAATATTCTTAACCATTTTATTATTAATTTCTCGCGGATTTGGTAGGTTTCACATCCTCCCTGAGAGGACATCCAAGCTATTAATGATGGAAGTATCGAGAGTTCGAAAGGATCATGAAAGTTGCTAAATCCTGTTATCTATTAGAATTTTGTTACATCTTCTAGTAACTGATGATGTAGGCGAAGGCGAACCTGTGGTAATCTGTTGAATCTTCTTACTTCTTAAGATTAAAATAATATTATAAGTAACTAATATTGATTGGTCGTGTTATGTTATATGTACCACATAAGTTCGAAATTCGTTGGTCGAAGGCCGAAAATACTCTTTCACTATTTGCTACATTTTAGTACATTTTGTTGTTGTTGTTGTTGTTTAGTTTTTGCTGGAGTTGTTGTGTTTGTTGGTGTTTTGTTGTTGAGATGCTTCTGTTGATATTGTTGATCGATATAAGCTACATCGAGTTTTGGTGGTTTCGAACTTATCTAATGAGCAAAATTAAATAGTTTCCTGTTATCTCTCATTTGCAAATTTACTTTCCTTATAATATAATAAGGAAAGTATTTAAATCGTCCTGGCCCTCTAGTTATCTGTGTGTGTCTCTACCCCTCTCTTCTAACTGTTAGAAATCGGTGGGCATAGTGAGGCTGGTTGAGGTTTCTGTCCCTATCAGTCGCCTCATGCGACAAGGGAACCAGTATGTGGTCCTTGATTCTATCTCTGGGTGCCACACGGCAGAGTACCTCTCTAATAGTACCATTATAGTATGTACCTACGATACCTACTTAACCCAGTACTACTAATAGGTACTCGTATCGTAGTACATACTTGAATATGAATGAATCAGTTAGTGGTTCCAACACCCATAGGTCCCATAGTAGTGGCACTTGTGAATATATTCCACGTATTCCGAGGCCTTGCCTTAAACGAAGCAGTGCCCTACCTCGACTTACGTTAAACAATCAGTAGTGCCTCGGCTTACGTTGAGAGGAGAGTTTGTGCCTTACGTTCAGCAGTCAGTAAGGCGCTTATTTGCTTACGGATACCGTTCAGCGTAGAGAGAGCGAAGTGTTCTCATCTTTATTTTTGTTTCGCGTCTTCTACGTTTTTGTCATTCGATATTTCAGACAATTTTTAGTAATTTTAGATATTTTCTGTGCGCCAGCCTTACTCCGGCTTGTGATTTAAAATAATTTCAATTTTCATATTTTTTATTTCCCGTTTGCGTGTTTTTGCTCTCTTTTTCTAAATTTAAAATATTCTTGAAATTTTGGGTTCCTTCATAGTTTTAATATTCTTTTTAATAAATTCAGGTTTCATTGAGAAAAATAAATTTGACGAGGTTTTCTAGGTAAATTCTAAATTCTTCTATCTTTTTTGACACTTTTGCTCGAAGTTTTCAGTTTAAAAGCTTAAAAAATCGTGTTTCTTTCGTTCAAGCAGTTCAAGCACGTGACCTCACTTGTGTACGATAGTTATTTCATTCATACGTGAGGATTTGCCTCAGAGGTTAATCTTGTTACTATGTTTTGTGACTTCTCTACTACGAACAGCGAACAGTTATCTAAACTTGTCACACATGGATTAAGCGAACTATACGAGAGGTAAGTACGACTGTCCATATCTATATTGAGTTGTTTTCCAAATTTAGAGAAGCACCCTTTGAGTAACACTTTTCAGAAATGCATTAAAGACAGAATGACACACTGAAGTGGAATTATAATAATAATAATACTCTTTAGTAGAAAGTAACCACCAGGCGAGGTTAATGCTCAAATCATTTTCTACCACCTAACCCTCACAGTCTTATTATTATGTGGTCACCAACTCAAATCAATGAGGAAAAATGTCTGCACTTGGTGGGATTCGAACCAACAGATCCCTGCGCTACCTGGATTACCAGACTAGCGCCTTAACCACTTGACTACCAATGCTCTTGTATTGACTCATCACATAGATCCGGGACTTTATGTATTGTGTCACTTCCCTAGAGGAGAGTTAGGAGAGTATACCTTGGGATAGGTAAGCTCATAAGTTGATGGAATATTAACGAAGCAACAGTGAAGCATGCGGCAATTGTGGTATTGAAACTTGTGTTGCCTGATGAAAATCTTATAGGCATTCCTTGAAGCATGACAACAAGTCTGATTGTAAGCCTTATTTGTTCCATGTTGTTGTCATTTGTCCCAGATGGTCCGGAAGCAATGTGAAGCATGCTTCAGTTTAGCAATAACGTTGTTTCAAGGAAATCCCACCTTAAAATCCTAGATGTTGCTTGATGAAAAAAAAAATAGATATAAAAACCCAATTCACAGTTTGTTCTTATCTAGATTCTAGAGTACACACCTTTCATGTATACCGCCGCGGTATTACGATTATGACGTCACCAGTACTCACATGTTACACACAACCATGTGTATTATGTATTTTAAATCATACAGGGTGGTCACAATACTCCCAAAATTTTGTGGTACTCTGAATTTTAAGTTTTACCTAAAATGTAGACCACACAGTCTGTCTGTCTCACTAAGGACTATAAACAGAAAACAGACTAGCCTTACAAGCCAGGCTAGCTTGCAGTTTCCTAAGGGTTGAATGGCTTATAAAGAAAAAGCTCAAATTCTCATGATGGTTCATTGCACATAGAAATATGTGGTTCAAGACGAGCCAACTTAAAAATAAAATTGACTTGAGACCACCATTCCACCAGCTGTAGCCAAGCTGGCTACAACAACAACAACCACACAGTATACTAAAATATAATTATGTGACAACAGTAACAACAGTTCACCCCCAACACAATTTAAGTCATCTCATAGCGTGATCCCCTCTCCATCTCTTCTCTGCTTTATTCTGCACTTCCACCCAACCCTCCACAGACAGCAAGGAAACGGATGTAGACCCAACATACCCAGTTTAAATTAACAATTAGAACTACAGAAGTACATGGAAATACAAGATGTGTATCTATCATGTACCTAGAAATATCTATCGTATTATTATTGTATCCTGCAATTCCTAAAACTCATAGGATTTCTATTTTTTTTTTTTTCGTAATTTTCAGGAACGTAAATAGTCCAGTTTTTCCTTACTTTCGCTATGAAAAAATAGGCAATTAGAGATTTTCCATGAATGAAATGAATGAGTTTCAGAATAAACTGATGAAAAACTCTCTCCGTGGGAAAACTCTTTCAATGGGAAAGAAAGAGTTTTGCCACGGAACCGTCTCGCTGCAGTGTCTGACGCTGTGAACTGGGAACCCAGGTAGCAAGTCTTCCGTCTCGCAACGCATCGGCAAAGTCGCACCCCATCCCGCCAACAGAAAATAAGCGCGTACGGAAAAGTACCTAAGATCAGTCGCCTATACTAGGCACCTATATTGCTTCAAAGTGCGAGAGACTACCCCTCGTAAATGCCTTTGGCCCCCTTTGGTGTCATCAATAAAGTAACCATGGATTGAGGGTTGTTTCAAATTTAAACTTTGTACGATTTAAACTTGTATGATTTCTGATTATACTGATATTTTCCGCACTGTTATGATAAGCCTACTTTGAAAAACATTGTGAATGAAAATCACCAAAATACATAGCTTGGACAATCAAAGAAATACATGGAACAAATTCCCTTTCAACAATCGCTTTTGTACGATTTTTCTGCATTGCCGAAATGTTTGCAAGTCGCCAATATGCCGGGACAACCTCTGGGAATTTTGGGAAAAGTTCATATTCCCGACGCTTTGGGGTTGTTATTATTTCTCTTTCAAATACAAATTCTGCAGTTTTTCCGGAGCTTTTAGGTCAGTTGTTTTGTTCTCCATTAGGAAAATTGGTTTATTTTTTTTCTATGAATGAAAATTGGTTATAATAATAAATTTTTTCTCATGCCAAAAAGCATTGGTTCCAGTCGTAATGAAACGAAAAAAATACATAACAATTAAATTTCCTTATAATAGGTGAGGAAAGTTAAAAAAATAAAATAACACAAGTAAATATGTTAATATCATATATTAATATTTAAATTATTGAATGTGATTAAAGAACCAGGAATGTCAAAAATCGATTTTTTTTTTCTTCGTAGAATTAGAAGGAATGTACTCTATTCTATCATCTCTGTTTAATATGAAGGAGAAATACCCTTAAAAGTTATAATTTTTTTTCGATTTTTAAAGTGGGGGAAGCGGAAAAAAAAATCTTGATGTAAAATAAGGAATGTAACAAATCAACTGACCACTTTGCTACGGTATTAGTACATAGTTGTGAAATCTTGTCGAATAACAAGGAATTTTAAATTTAATTTTATTATACTCATTGCATCAGGAAAGCAAAAATAGACAAATGAATGGGGGAGTTTTGAAGAACCAGAATGTCAAAAATCGATTTTTTTTTTTCTTCGTAGAATTAGAAGGATGTACCTTTTTATATTCTGTGAATATATGAATGGAAAATAACCCCTTAAAGTATAATTTTTTTTCGATTTTAAATGGGAAGCGGAAAAAAATCTGATGTAAAGCAAGGAATGTAACAAAATCATGACCAACTTTTGCTAGCGGTATTAGTACCTATTGTGAGAAGCTTGTCGAATAACAAGGGAAAGTAAAATTAATCTTATTATACTCATTAGCATCAGGAAAGCAAAATAAGACAAATCTTATTTCTGCTTTCCTGAAAAGTCGATTTTTGACATTCCTGGTTTTCTTCTCCCCCCATTCAAATCTTTTTTTGCTTTCCTGAAAAGTCGATTTTTGACATCCTGGTTCTTTACTCACCCATTCAAGTATTATTTTCAAAACCAAACTCACAGTATACAACTTGCAACCTAGAGGTCAATGATATCCCCTAAAAATAATAATTATTTAGAAATATAGTACAAAATTTGCAATAAGAGTACAGGTACATTTATTGACTGTATTATATCCAATGAAACAACAGTTGAACTTACGACCTTTCACATCTCCTGATTACCTATCTATAAAACTTAGAAGTGCATTTTACCGGAACCAACGGAATGAATGACCTTTAAACCCTTCTGAGAAAATCATTGCTATTATTGTACATATTACTCTCACGAAAACACAAATAACTGCTAATATTATGTATAGTACAAACATTTATAAAAATACCTAAGTATTTTTTATACAGTATGTCTCAGAAGTCCTGCAATGCCTCATAACTTTTGAATGGTACGAATTTTTGGATTCCTGTTTGTTTCTAAGGATAGGAAGACCCCTATGCCGATTCACTGGTGATGTCAAAATCTAGGTTCAAACCCCGGAAGTGCACTTTTTTCATAAAAATGCCATTTCTTGAGAAATTTAAATGAGAAGGTATTTTTTTTAATTTCATATTATTAATTAACAAGTAAAAAATACTGCATTCCTCAAAAATAAATTTTCTATCACTATCATGGCGGAGCTATGGTGGTTTCAAACTTAAAAATCTGGTTTTTGAGACACCCTGTACTTTGGTACCGCGGGAAACTAAATACAGCCCCTCAATGATTTTAAAATACGAAAAAGTGTCTTGGAAACTAAAATGAAAAAACCCTCCGAATATCACCTCCATCATCCTTGGAATCAATGACCTATTTTTCATACAATAATCAATTTTTATTAGTTGTATTGTCTTGGAGTGAAAAAGTTCGATAACAACTTTATTTGTGAACAATTGTTAGAATGACGACTAGAACAACATAAAACAAATGGGAATTTATAGTAGTAAAAGTGTATACCTACCTACCACTACATTATTGTTTTCAAACTTAAAACTCTTATTAAGTGAAAGAAAACAGATTTTTTATCTATTTACAAATATCAAATTTATCCACTCAAAATTATTTTTACCTACCTTTTTATTTCCTAATTCCTATGTATCATGGATTTAGTCAACCTGATTCAACCTTGCGGGTTTCAAAATTATTCACTCCTAACCGGGTAGGTACCTACTTAAATATTATTTGATTTAAAATTTACTCTCTTCATCTTCATGGCATTGCAAGGTTTTCTTCCCTTTTCCCTTTCTAGATTCAGTAATGAGACTGGGGAATCCCCTTCGATTCTCGGGGGGAAAAATATTATACCTCGACTATGGGGTTTTTGGGTGTGTTGGGGTTCACTAAACCCTCATAAAAGACAAATGATAAATACTTTTGTAGGGGGTTTAGTGATTTGGAATTTAGAAGCACTTTTAAAGATTGATTTAGAAATATATTTTTTTAAAACAATTTAGTTTTCAGATTAAAAAAAATGATAACAATTTGGTTTGGGTACTTTTTTAAACAAATGTAATAAATGTTAAAGTGAGAAGTCCTTTTTAACCAACATTCAAAGATAATATACTGCACTTTAGACAGGGCGATCACCGAACTACACACTCCCCTGCCATGATGTAATCCACGATTCATCGGGGGGGGATTATTTCGGGAATCTCTTGGGAAGGGGACTCGCGGCCGGATCGTTCCCTTTACTGGTTGGTTTGAAGGGGGGCTCGGCGGGTGAAATTCTCCGGGTTGCGGTGGGGGGTCGGCAGTTCGTCTTGGGGGCCGGGCTTCACCCATCAATGGTGACTGTGGTTATTTTCCATTGATGTCAATCACAAACTTTTCGGGAACTTCCCTACACTGGGAAAAGTCCGTCGTATGCATCGGGACACGTTTGGAAAACTCTCCGGCGATGAAAACTTGGTTTTCGTGTAGAGTCTTGAATTGAATGGACTTTGCACCGTGCTGTGTTCCGCGACGGGTTTGGGAGCGGCCCATGTGGCGCGAAGATCTTTGACAACTCTGTTGTGGTTCTGACATCTTCTTGGAGGGTGAGGAACTCGCCGAAGTCTGAGTTTCCCACCGTAACGATTCTGCCTGGATCCTTTTAATTTCGTCTCGCCATGCGGGCCGGATTCCAAGGTAGGACTTAGGGGGTTCTGTCCAGCTTTTTCCTTTGTGGTGGAAATTTGATTGCCCTTAAGCTTTTCTTGGATCGCTCGACCTTTCCCCTTTGGGCCCTCGGGATGAATCCGGGGTCGGATGCTGTGAGCCTGAGTGGGCTACTTTTTTGAAAGGTGGCTCGAACTGTCTGCCTTGGTCGGGGGTGATGGGTGGGGTCCGACCGTCATCCATGAGTTAATGGGCCCTTGGGGACGGGGGAGGGTTCTTTGGGTTTGGGGGGCGGGGTTCACTTTTTGGCAAACGGTGAAGCGATCAACCATATGAGACAGAACCCGGGAAACCGTCTGAGTGTGGGATGATGATAGGGCCATGGCAAAAAATTTTAATCTCTGCTTGGTGAGAGAAGGAACCGGTGGGCCTTGACGTGCGAGTGACCTTGGGTCGGTGGCAATCAGTTCAGGCTTGGGGCCAGTCGGCATCCCCTTTGGGAAAAGAAGGCCAAAACATCTCTGCTGTGCGAGTTTTAATGAAATGTTAGTGCGTCGATAGCTGGTGTACCCTGTTAACACAGTCGTTTGGAAAAGGGCGGGTGATGTAGGGGCCCTTGCCCGTCGGTGTGGGCACATCACTGAGAGCGGACACCGAAAGGATCTCTAGTAGTTTGATTGAAGTTGGAGTCCCCCTTCTTTTGGTCTGCTTGGGAGTTGACATCATTTTCTGTGAGCTGCTAGACTTTTCGAGAGTCCCATGATGAGCTCTAAACCTTTACAGGGGGCAGCTACACGTTTGATCCCTTGGGCTACTGATGTCGGGGGTGTACTGTGAGATAAGGTCTAGGGGGCGGGCTGGGGAGGCGAGCCCTTTGCTGGCTTTTGGCAAAAGCGAATGACCTTGTGGTCCGTTAAGTGGGAATTGGCTCCCCTTCCCACCATGTTCGAATTTTTGACGCCCAAAATAGATGGCAGGACTCACGGGCATACACCGTACTTCTCTCGGCAACTGAAAGTTTCCCTTGGGGAAAAAAAACCGAGTGGCTGCGCATTCACTTTTGACCGTTTTGAATGTTGCGCCTACGCGGGGTCCAGGCTCCGTGACAAGCGAGAGTGGGCATTATCGTGAGGGGAGCGAGGGGGGTGGCTGCTTTCGAGGGCCTCTTTTCACTGTTTGAATATTTGATTTTCTTCGGGCTCCATTGAATCTCGCCTTGCCTTTTATGTTGTCATCAGGAGATCGTTGACTGGGCGAATGTTTGGGAAAGCTCGGGTAGAAGCGGGGGTAAAGGGTTTTACAACCCCCTAATTGTCGTACACCTTGGCTGAGTTGGTCCGGGAACTGCAGGATATCCTTGACTTCTGTCGGAAGGGGGCTTGTCCCACCCTTTGGGAAATAAGTAATCCTAGGAATCGACTTGTTCCGGGCCAAACACCTTTTTGCTGGTTTCCCGGGACAAAGTGGTCTTGGAATCGCTTGAAATGAGTTGAAGGTTGCCAGGGTTCTTCCCCCTGATTTGGAAGCTACGGGGACATCGTCGATGAGGGAAACAAAGTCAAAGCCTCGAAATTTCCCATCCATAAAGCGTTGGAATTCTTTTCTTGAAAAGGGCCAAATGACAGTGGGGAACTCAAACAGGCCAAATGGGGTGGTGATTGCATCTTGCAGATGTCTTCCTGGGCAAAGGATCGATTGAGGCCGGACGAGTCTAGTGGGTGAAATTTTTTTTTGCCTTGGAAATGTGGGCGAATTCTTGTAAAGTCTCACCGGATACTGATCGGGAATGGTCGGCATTGAGTCCTCTATACCCTCCCGCGGCCCCCGCCAGGTGTGGGCTTGCGTTTTCTCGCCCCTTTGGGGGGGGTGCAACCATGGGACTGTTGAAGGTCGACCCAATCCCCTTAGTTGTAACATTGCGCCCGAACTCCTTCTTGGGGGCCTTGAGCTTGGTTTGGTGCGAGACCCTTGGTTTGCTGGCAACTGGAGGGACCGATTTGTCTCAATGAGTGCTTAGTGTTGTGAGGGATGATGCCTGGAGTCCCCTCGGGGCGTTGATGCCCCTTAAAACTGCTGGGGGAGCGGTGAAAAGGGAAAGGGGCCCTTTGGGAGCCCTGTCTTGACTGAGGGGATATTGGTTTTCCACATTTCCTTGGGCATTGAGTGAGTGGCCCATCAATATCGTGGTTCCGTAGGTCCACTACAAATTAAAAGGGTGAGGAAATCTGCCCGATGATTGGCTTCGAAACATCTGCTACTACAAACCGCCAGGTGAAGCCCGCGCCGGAGTTCCAAAGTTCAGGGACAGGTGATGGTCCCGGGTGGGTGTTTGAAGTCCGGGGAAATTGGCTGGGGACAATGTGTCGGTTTCCTTCTCACTCTCCCCCGGGTCTGCAAACTGGGAAAACCATAATCGGCCCAGTTAAAATGAGACCTGCAACTTGGTTGAATGCTCTGTGACGAAAACGCGGGGCGTAGACTCGACTGAGAAGCCTTCTGATCACGGTCCCGTGGCTTTCCCTGAAACTTGCATCTGCTCACTTTTCTTTGTTTGGGGGTTCCGAAGCGCCAGTGGTCCCAAACTTTTCCCCTGTCTGGCCTGGAACTGCTGGGGCCTCGGAACTGGGAACGCTCTGGTATCTGTCACGGGCTGGGATTGACTTCTCTCTAGGGTTTAAAAATCGAATAAAGCAACTTTTTGACGGAGACGGCAATTTTTTGATAAAAGATTGGCTGCAATTGGTTGAATTTGGGGGTAAGTATGTCATCAGCCCTTGGTATTGAAGTTTCTGAGTTTGGGGGCACGAATGGGCGAGTAGCTTCTGCGATTTTGCTGCGTAGTTGCGAGCTCTGTGGGGTTTTTTCTCCTCAGGCATGTTGAAGCTTGGTAAGGCCGGGAACTCGGAAGATTGGTAAATTTGGTTTTCCCACTGTTTGGCTAGGGCGGGGAGCGCTGGAGGTTGGCTGTTGCTGGGGTTTTGTTCAGGTCGGGGGCACACTTTTAAGGGAGTGAGTTGGAAAGAGAAGGCACTGTGTAGTTGATTTTTGAAATATATTTGTATACAGATTTTTAGTTTCAGATTAAGATTAAATGATAACAAAATTTTTTGGGTTATTATTACAAGTAGATAAATGTGAAAGTAGAATTTTATTTAACAAACATGCAAGATATATACTGCACTTAGTAGACACGGGGATCACGGCGACGCTAAAACTTTAAATTTAAATAGCAATCATGGTTGCCATTTTCAAGTTAAATGTAATTCAAAGAATGAGCGTACTTTCTTATACTAGACTTGTAATGCTGTGATACCCACTAAATTTTTCGATTTTGGGGATGGGTTTTTGGGGTTTTTTTTGGTGGATAATTGAAGGGCCCAGGTAAATAATAAGTAAAATGTTAAATTTTCAAATATTATTGATTAAACACTTTTCTCTCCCCCACTGATGGGGGTGAAATTCGGAGGTTTTACCTTTTTAGTACTTCCAAAAACTTTTTTCGTCATTTTAAATCATTAAAGGGCTGTAAATTGAGTCCCGCGTAACAAGCTCAGGTGTCTCAAAAAACAAAATTTTTAAGTTGAAACCACCCTAGCTCCGCCACTGATAGTGATGAAAATTTTTTTTTGAGGACTTTCAGTATTTTTACCTAATAAATAATAATAAAGAAATTAAAAAAATACTTCTCATTTTAAATTTCTCAAGAAAAGCCATTTTTACAAAAAGTGCCCCTTCCGGGTTCGAACCTAGATTTTGACATCACCCTTTTAAACGCCTTTGCATTTCCTACCTTAAAACAAACAGAAACCAAAAATTTTACCCATCAAAAGTTATGAGGCCCCCCTTTCCAGACTCTGAGAATAGGGATATTAAAATAGAAAACAACTGTCTAACTTTTAAAGTTCCCCAAATTACATAGTAAATACTAATTATATAGTAAATTTAGATTTAAAGATATATATACAATCCCATTAACTATACACATAGAAAGCTTGCAATTTATGGCGTGTGAAATCAAAGGTCGCGGCTCAATGCAATTCCCAAATGTTTTTTTATCACCAGAGTTTTTCAAAAAATTTTTTCCCCCCTGGTGGCTTAATTACACCCAAAAAACGTCTAGCAAAAGTTCTTTCAAGTGAAATTTGCAGAATTTCCAAGTATGGAAACTTAATTAACACCGAAAAAAAAAAATTGCAAAAGGGGTCGTTAAACCCAATGAGTTCGCAAATTTCTTTTTTTTTTTAAAACAGGGACACGAAATCATTAAAGAATACATTTTTTTTGACTAACTATACCTAGATAAAAATAAAATATTTCGACTTTTTGTTGTTTGGTGTAGCGAACATTAGATCTAATTGTCTTTTTAGAATTAACCCCCTTTGGGAAACGTTTTAAGTTTAAAAAACATTTTTGTTTTGGGTCAATCAAACTAACCAAAACAAGAGTGATCCTTCTAACCTCTTTTGCCCGTAGATTCTTTTTATGAATTTTAATTTACTTTCCCAAAAAACATTCCAACACCAATATTGTTTTTACTCTACATTGGTGTTGAAGTCGTTTTCCGTTCCCGGGCAATATTCTGGGGAATCCATTTTTAGTTCGATCGATTCAAGGCATATTTTAAATTTTTTTTCATCATATTTAAATTTGACCGTTAGGTACCTATAAATTTTCCCCAAAAGTGTTTGTTCCACATTTTTAAAGTATGAAATTCATAGAATCCTTGCTCTAATCTAATTGTTTTATCACAAGGCACAAAAATAAATCATACTATTTTTGCCTTTTGTACATACATACAATCAAAACTTCTGTTGCGTTTCCCCCAAATTATAAATAACCAACAGTAATTAATTAATGGGTAAATGGTATTGCTTGCAATTCTAGCAATGCCAGAAAGAATCATTGATTAGCGGAATAAAATACTTTATATTATGTATAACTATTTTATTACATCTTAAAAGGTGGGTTTGGAAAGATTGCCGCAGGAATTTTAACCCCCCCCCTTATTGCATTTGTATTATTTTCTTCTTTTTTTATTTTTATTTTTTTTAAACAATTTCTTCTGTATATTGTATACTTTGTCCTTCTAATAAAGCTTGATTAATAATAATAAAATTACTTACATATATTTAGTAGGTATTTAGTATCAGATTAGAATTATGTCCCCTTCTTTTCCTAAAATTTTATAAATGTAAAAGTGTGACTTACCAATAGGGCAGTAACTACAATAATTAGCAGTAATGGCATTAAATTGAGTCATATCTATTTTTACAGAGCCCTGATCCCTGAATAAATTGCTCCAGTCACATTGTGGTAAATGACTTTTTATCATTTGTTTTTTCGGTTAAAAATTTCCCCTACCTGATGAAAAATTTTTACACAAATATAGATAACATTTTTTTCAAATTTTTGCGCTAACAAACCCTTGTTCTCTTTTAAAAATCATTTGTAATACTTTTAAAACCAAAACCTTACCTTCACACTAACTACAAACGAACACGGAAGGCATGTTCAAAATAAAAAAAATAACACTATTTATGAAGTAAACACCAGCAGTTAATGCTCAAACAAATCACCAAACCCCATAGAATCTTATATATGTGGTCACCAACCCGAAATAATAGAAAATGTCTGCACTCTGATTCGAACCATTGATCCCTACACCACCCGGATTTTCCAGACTAGGGGCGTTAACCACTTAACCATTTCACCGTTTGATATACTTCTATTTTGTGCTAGATTAGACTTTCCTTTTACAAATCATTTGTAAAAGAATAAAAAAACCCTATCTTACCCCCAAATTACACTCCGACATAAAAACAAAACACACACAAATCACGAAAAGGGGCATGAACGAACATAGAAAGTGACATGGAAATTTAATATTTACTGACTACTAATGTACGTAATTTAAATGTTTTGTCACAATGTATTCACATAATACGATATACTCAAAGCACCTCAAATAAAAAGCAAACCGCACCCTTGGTTGTAAACGAATGAAGTGGAACTCCCAAATTTCGATCCGCTACAAACTGGTCTACGGTCCCGGGGAAAAACAAAAATAAAATCTTCCGTGCAAAACAAAGATACCTTTATCCGGTGGTGAAGGATTTAAAGACGCCCATCAAACCATTTTAGTCCTTTTCCCTTTATATGGTTTTTTTATGTCCCGATTAAAAGTCCCGGCCCCCCCATTTTTCTGGGGGAAACACCATCTACCCACATTAAACCCCACCCGCCTGGTAGGGCCGGAAATTCCAACCTCAGGGAACGTTGTTTCCACAAGCCTAAGTAGGTACTAATAGGAACGGGAAGATAATAATTTTTCAAACTTTCGAGAACAGAAATTTTTTTGTGTGAAAAATTTCACCAAACCGGACGAACTCAATCTCTTTGGGCACGGGACATAACCGTTACGCCACGAACTTATGCTAAAACAGCTAAACTTGCGCTGGTATTTTTTTATCGTTTCTAATCTACATTCGAACATAATTTTCATGTCTAAATACGTTAATTCGCTGCCAAAATATTGCTTGACCAATCCTTTTGGGGTTTGGGCCCTTCTCGTTCATTATGCCCTTGCATTTTGGCAACTTTTTTAGGTTGGGTTTTTCATGATTTTTGTATTAACTAAGATAATAGTTAGTGAAATTTTATGTAAGAAAGTAGCTGTTTTAAAGGGCCCAGTTGATGTCCAGTACCCCTAGGTATAAATCTCTGTAACCCTTGCCGTGGTTCAATTCCACTCAAATCATATTTTTTTTTTCACATTTTAATAGCACCAAAAAAACTCTTATATCCGAAAATGGGACCGGGCAGTGTTTTTTAATATCTTATTCCCAACTTTGGAATTCAAAGTGCGTATTTTCTCTAAATAAGAATAAATTACAGTGACATTTTTAATTGTTGGACTCATCAAAATTCATTTCTCCAAAACTGGCATGTGTATTCCTTTTCTATTAAACCTGTCTAATACCGCCCAGGGCAATTTACGCACCCCTTCATAATCCTGAAATGTCCCTTTCAACTTGCTCTGTTGGTTATTTAACAAATTTTTGAGGACTAAATGGACTTTTGTTTTAAAAGATTCTTCCTGAATTCCCCAGTTTCGTTTTCATTGTTGAACAAACGTCCTGAGTTAGGCTGGATGGGTGACATCAAATTCGCCCCCTAATAAATACTGCCAAGCGGCCGAATGCAGTGCGGGGAAAGGCTACCCCCCACTAAACTCGGGGGCTGGGTGAGGTTCAATGGGTGGCGGGTATAAGTTTTTCAGCGGATAAATGGTAAAACCCCGGGCTCGAGGTAAAAACCTTGGGCCTCTACAGTAAAAGGTTCAGATACCAAATTTTTCCAACAAGGTCAACTTGAATTTTTCTTTCAAGCGATCTTAATTAATGGTGTCCTCAAAAAAAATTTTCATCAAGATGAAAACAAAAACATTACTTAAGATGCCCTGCAGCACTTCTCTCTTTCATTTCTTTTCAATTATTATTATTAGTACCTTACCACAGGGTGTTATGAGGTAAGGGTATGTCGGTTTGGTTTGAAGGAGTGCAAATAGGTTGTGGGCGGGTTAAGACAATGGGGGGGATTTAGTCCCTTTGAGGCCTGGGGCCTAGGTTAATTACTTCCCAGCCCTCTTTACGGGGAGATTTTCTTCATAATATCCTAAACCCCTCTCCAATCCCCTTAACTTCCACCCCTACAAAATGTGAAGAGTTTTTTCTTAAACTACTCAATTTAAACCCCACCCCCTTCCCCTACAAAGTATGAAATGATTCTTAAATTTTTTTCATCTTACCTAAGAGTATGATTCTCCCTACAGAGGGGTTTTCATAGAGTGTGCAATTTAAAATAAAGGGTGGTCCCCTCCTATTTGTAAAAATTTTTATAGGGTGGTTACAAAGAAAGTGGTCATAAAAATCAACCCTCGCCGGAGGCGACCCTCGTCAAGACGCCACCCAACCGCCTTTATTAACACAAACAGAGTTTATACATATTTTTTTTATTTTTATTGTTTTCGCCCCTTCCCGCTAACTTTTATCCAAATTTTTTTTCAAAGCGTAATAGACCAAAAAATAGTTTTGTGTTTCACGAAGCCGAGATTCCAAACTACAGTAAAGTCTTTTCTGACCCGGGGATAATCTGAATTTCATAAAATTTTATTCATAAAACGGGTTTTTTTCAGTAAATTAACTATTTGAAACCCATTATTCGCACTTCCAAATCCCAATTTTTACGTTACTAACCGTATGATATTATACAGTTTCATATACCAAAATAAAGTTTTTTTTCTTTTTCTGACATTTTACAGCATACCAAATACATAGAAAGTACTTCTGCAATTTTGAAATCTTTGTAATTTAAAAAATCATTTGGACGCCTGATGTCCTTTCTAAGAAGTTCAATCTCCCTCACCCCCAGTAGACCGTTGAAGATTGGGACGAACGCCCTATTGTAATTGTTAAGTGCCTCACCCCCAAAAAAAAAAAAAAAAAAAAAAAAAAATCCCAAATAATACTTAATAATCAAAAAGAAAAAACACCTTTATGTTAAAAAACAAAAGTTCGGATTTCCCGCGACAGAACAAAGAACCAAGGCTCCTTGTTAAACAAATTACTCCTGATTCCTGATATTTTTATAGTTCCAAACCCTTCCCAACCCCCCTTTCCCTTTTTTACGTTTCTATCTTTGGGGACTCTTGATACGCTTTAAAAATTTTTTTAATTTTAACAATATTTTTTCCAACATTCTCGAAAGGAGAATTCCCCCTCTTTATATTTATTTGTCCATGGCTTTATTCACCTCTCTGTGAGAGACTGTGTAATTTAAATTGTAAGCAAACTGATGACCTGATTGTTGATCGCCAAAATTGTAAAATAGCCACTTCAATGCGTTGCCCCCGGTAACCAAGAGGGCTCTAACATTTTTAACCCCCTTTTGTTCGGGGCCCCCCTTTATTTATACTCAATATTTATTTTCTAGCTTCCCCAAAATCCAAGGACCTTTGTTTCCTTTTTTCTGGAAAATCTGGACAGTTTTTTTACTGACGAACCCACTTGCCAAAACAACCCCTCCTGTGGTGTGTTTGATCAGAGAACAAAAGATTTAGAAAATTTTTTACGAAATATTTATATCAATGATTTTTTTTAGTAGGTATAAAAATCGGGTCTCTTTGACTAAGTTGATGTTTTAAATTATTATTAAATTTTTATTATTACCAAAATTTGCGACCTCAGTATTGATAAGGGGTGGGAAATTGTAAACTGGAGTGGGTGGGTCAAGGGCCCAGTTCCCGGAGATTTATTCTAGTTTGAATGTTGTGGTATCACGAATTTATAACAAATATATACCTCAAATTAGTAGCAACTTTGCTAACGTCCTGTAAATAGTCTTTAACTGATAAAGTGCCCCGCGTTGCTCTGGTAACCTGGCTTCCCCTTGCAAAAAGGCCCCGTTTTCCAAAATCCCAACCCGAATTTGTTTTTTCAAAATTTTGGGTTTTAACCAGTTTTTTTTAAAAGGTTACCTTTCCGTGCGCTAGTTTTTGCCCCCCAGCAAAATAATATTAGGATGTATTGTTCATTTTCTCCCCCAAAATTCAAGTGAATACTCGAATGATAAGCTACAACCAGAAAACAATCGTTCAAAAACCCTTTCATGATAAGAAAAAAAAAAAAAAAAAAAAACCTCATCTTTTAAAGGAAAAAAAACTAATTTATTAAAAATGAAATCTCTTGACCATCTCTTTTTGTTCACTCATGATACACAATTAAAACTGACTAAAGGAAAACCGAAATCTCCTTGTAAGAAAACCCTTGGTAGGTCACAAAAAATTGATCGCTTCGCTATTTTCACTGATTTCCCCTCCGCGACTATTCAGATCAAACCTTCTTGGGAAAACGGTTTACAGTTTCCACATTTGTTAGACATTTCCCTAAGACAATTTAAATTAGTATTAATTTGAAAAATTGGACCAACCTTTCAAGGAATTTGTTTCCCACAAGCAAAGTAGTACATAATGAAGACTGGGCAAGATGGGATCCGGGAAAGATGAGATAAAATTATAAATTAAAATAGTTAAATATCCAAAAATTTTAGAAGCCAAATAAAAAGGGCTTAGAGGTCCTCTGTAAAAAAAAATAAAAATGAAAAACAAAAAAATTTTATTATTCTTATGATTATTATTATACCTACTTATGCCATTAAGACAATGGATTTTTTTTTTTTTAGTACTTAAAAAATGCTACCTTCTAAAATTTCCCTTTTTTTTTGAAATGATGAACCCCGATTTTTTTTTAAATACTATCTAGAAAGCGACTAAATTTAAAATTTACAAAATAAAAAAATGTACTGAAAACTACACGTTATTACTTTTCATAGTTATAATTACTCATATATATCTATCCCGTGTCGACCTCAGATAAGAAAAACCTTGTATCTTGATCAAGTTGACGTTCGAATATCGCCCGGACGAAATTTTGTGCGAATTTTTTTAAAAAATAATAATATCGCCTTATTTATACTGCTCGACTGACTAATGACACCATTTTTCCCCCCAACGAAATTATTATGTTCAAAACCCCAAATGCATGGTACATGTTGATACCTGTCAGGGCCCCCGTTTGTTGATAATCCCAACGGCACAGATTTTTTTAATTTTTTTTTTTTTTTTTTTCGGCAGACATGATTAAAGTTTATAGACCCTTAGTCTATGATATCATTGTACTTTTAAATAGATGTACCTAAAATTAAACTCGATTATGAAAAGTCTATGTACCCACTATAGGTACTTTAAAAACAAAAAATATTTATTTTCCCTGGGTTAAGAACGATCAACCCCTGTTAGAAACATTGAGTGTTTCAGATTAGAAAACACCCATCCGCGCTTCAGGATGTTTCTCAAGTGTTTGGACCTCACACGATTTTTGGGCCAAATTTTGTGGGCTTTTTCCCGGAGAAAAACGCAATTGTTTTTAAGTTTTTAAAATCTCTCATATATTACGGCTATACATTGTTCTGTTTTAAATTAATATTGATACTCCAAAAAGTTAAAGTTTTTTGATTAAAAAATAATAAAGGTTGAATAGTATGCCCTTGCCATTTTGGTGCTATACATAAAATTTAAGTATAAAAGGTACTCCAAAAAAATTTCTATAGTGTTTATGCCTATTTGGAATAATCTTTTTTAACATGACTGAAAAACTTTACTACAAAACAACAGATTTTTTAAAACTAGAAAAAGAACTTTTTTTTTTCTTTCTTTATGCTTATTAAGGAAAATCATTGGGAGCGGATTTTTTAAAACCCCGTATTTTCCCCAAAAAGAAAATTTGATTTGTAACGAGTTTTTTAAATATTGGGCTTTGCTTATAACTTCATGATCTTATGAAAAAAATATATTATTAAATTTAATACCTATTCAACGAACATGACATAAGTAAACACGAAAAAAAACTACTTAAAAAACGTTGTGTCTTTGTTAGTGTGCCCCTCCCCCAAAATATAGACAAGAATTAATAAAGTGTTTAAAAGAATTTAATAAAAAAAGAAAAAAGTGGACAAAATACTTTTTATTTAAAGGGGTAGATCACCACACAAGCAAGTCAAACAAAGTAAATATTACTTAAAAACATTCAAGATACATTTTTTGTCGCCCTTGGGGGGGCGAACCACCCATTGCGCGTGGTAACGAGATTCGTACGAATTATTTTAGTTGGTCCTTTAGGCGTAAAAAATACCCAGACGATACAATTTATATCCTGTAGAAATCCTGGACCCAGAATAATGAAGAAGAGAATTGTAAAGGAGGGGGATAAACCCCGGAAGAAAGGGAGGTAAAGGAAGAAAAAAGAAGGGAGGTTGAGAATAATGAATAATTAGAACAATTGAAATCTAGGAAAAGATAAAGTTAAATGGTGAGAAGGAGAAAAGAGGAGAGAAAAATAACGAAAGTAAAGGGAAATAGAGGGAAGGAAATTGAAAGAAATAAAAATCAAGTATTGAATAATTCTATGTACTTTTTTTAGGAAGGAACCACTAAAAAATTTTTAAAATTTGCCCAAAAGCATTTTTATAGAAGGGGAGGGGAAAAGTGAGAGAATGATAAGATAAAGATCGGGAAAACGGAAGGGGAGGAAGAAGAAAAAATAGTGAGAGATAGTAAGGGGTAAATAAGGGTTGGGCGGAATAAAAAAAAGGGTTTTGGATAAGTGAGGAGAAATTATGAGTCAGAGTGGAGGAAAGTCGAAATTGAGCGCCCACATTCGACTGTCGCCTTTAATTTGGGTGGATGGCTTCGTTACCTTCCATGTTGTGGAGAGGAATAAAAATTGTGTTTTGCTTCCCAGAATGATTGAAGATAAATTCATGAAGATGCTCGAAAATATATTCTTTTTCCCCCTTTAAAGAACCAATTTTTTCGAACAGAAAATTACTTGGGTCCCAGCAATGGAAATTTTTAACTTTCTCCGAGCTTGTGACAAATTTCATTTTATGTAAAAAACTGTCATGATTAATTTTTATTTGTGTGTGAGTCATCTAAAAAATCTACTAAAAAAATATGAATGTATTAGCAGCAAACCCGCAATCACAGAACATGTAGCAATACACAAAATTTTTTTTTAACCCTCCTGAACCGGATGTACTTTTAAAAGTACATAAAGGCCCAGTTCTGTTTTAGTCCTGAGATTTTTTTAATTTTTTTTTATTTTTTTCCTGTTCATAAGATTAAAAATCTTATAATGTATAGTACAAACTTTTTCCCCCAAATAGGGGCCCTAAATAAGAGATATCATGTACTTTTAAGTCAAAAGGGAAATCAATGCAGTGTTTTTTTCTACTATTACTCCCCACAGCTGATAAAGAAAAACACAATTTTTATATAAAAAAAATTTTGTCTTTATTAACTTAAGTTTTTGACAAGATTAAAATTTTAAATGCCTCCCCTTACGGAAACAGTAGAAAAAAATAAATTTTGATTTATTTTTGTAGTTTTTTTTCATAGAAATAGAAAATTAAGATTTTTTCCATCCTTTCTTAAATTTAAAACTTTGTTATTAAACATATCATACTCAAAACTTCAAATTAAAGAAGTATTTCTAAATAATAAATTAGGTAGAACTGAAAACCAATTTTTGGGAATGAATGTGAAACCAATTGTGTTTTTTTGTTAAGCCCAAAGATATGCAGTGATATTTTATTTTTGTTTTTGATTTGCTTTTTTTTCCCCCACGCACTGTGTTTTCGCCCTTCACAATAACAAGTTTTTGATCCCTCTTCTTTACTGATTACTAGTGAATCCCAATTTTTTAAAAAAAGAAAACCCCCAACTTGTCGTGTTATGCAAGGAAACAAATATAACACTTTAGAAACTTTCAGGATAAGGTCAAATTTAAAGAAATATAATATTTAATTTAAAACTCTCAAAAAATTCAATAATATCACTATGTTTTCATAGTTGACGTTTTCTCGACGCTGACATTTTTAGCTCCAAATCAAAATACAAAAAAAAAAATTTTTCCACAAAAATTTTTTGTTTACAATTCAAAACTAATAAAATATTCCAAACCACTTCACCCAATCTTCTTCAAAAACCGTCAGGTATTTTTAAAATTCCATGTACTTTTAAAAGTACGCCAGTCTAATCATATTTCGGAAAAAACCCAGGGCTCAAGTATACAGTTGCTTTTGCTACTTTTTTCGCATCAAAGTAATACTTGATAGCCTCTTTCATATGTAATTTCGAATTAAAAAACTTGAAATGGGTTCTTCGAGCACATTTAAAACCCTTTAACCTTTTATGTTTTTTTTTAATTATTTTTTTCAAGCCGTTCAATAAAATAGTTCCAAACAATCGAAAAACCCCTTGTTTCCCAAGAAATTCTTTCATATTTTTTTTTCTTTCAAATTTATATATGTACTTTTACAATGTCACATTACTTGTGATATCTATCGATTACATAATATACCTACTGCAGGGAAGTATATAAAATGTTATTGTTTGTTCTTTGTTATTGCTCAAGTTTTAATTTAGATAATAATAGATAAATATATAATTTATAAAGATGTCTACTAAAGTTTGGAAGAGATTGCCAAAGGCAAGACCCCCCCTTTATTAGGAAATCTCTATGTAGGTATTTATCGTTGTTTTTCATTTTTCTGTTTATATTTTTTTTTTATAGGTACTTGTTTGTTTTAAACCCAACACAGTGAAGCGAAGCGACCTACAAAGTGAAGTTCCCATTTAACTTGATACTGGACATTTAGCTTTCTTGTCCCCCTTCTTCTGTTCCCCATAACTCTGAACGGATCTTCAAATAGATGATTTTTTTCATTATATTCATTGGGTCCTAAATTTTTTAATCGATGTTGAATCTGTTAGTGTAAGTTCACAGAAGCACATTAAATCTTGAAATCTTGAAAGTTCAATTCATATTTTCAACTACCCTTAGCCCTCCACAAAAAACTCGCTCATTACCACCCTAGACTTTTTTTTGAGTTTTTGGGGAAACACTGGAAAGAGGGGTTAGGCTAAACCAGAAATGAAAGAATAACCTTGAAAAAACTTCGTGCCAAAAAAAAAACTGCGTAGAAAACGGGTTTTGCTAAAAACTTGGCATTTCCCCCCAGTTCCCTGGGTTAAAAACTAGCTTTATTCCAAACAACCAATCAAATGCCTGCTTACATCACGTGACCCCCATTTGTTTTACATTGGGGGTGAGGCTAATTTTGAATTTTTTTGAAAGGAAATGGGGAAAGCAGGTTGAATTTGTGAAATTTTTTGGGGTTTTTATTATTGTTGAAAATGCCTTACAATTCAAAAGGGGAATTGTTTATTTCAGGAAATTTTGAGTGTTTTGTTAAAAACTGATTATTTCCAAAGCTTCCGTTGCAAAAACTTCTTTCCAAAATTTTGTGTCAAAACTCACTCTTTTCCCAAAAATTTAAAATTTTAAAAAAATTTTTTCAGGTAAAAAAACTTTGTGACCCGTTACAGCAATTTTCTTTTAACATTGCTTCATTTTTAAAAAATAATGGAAAAAATATTAATTCCTTCAATAGTTTTTTTAGTTTTTTTTTTAGTGCACCTGAAATTCACTTACATGGAAATGAACCATTTTTTCAGCGAACGACTCACATATTAAGCAAAAAATTTGATAAAAATGTTCACCTCAACTTAATCTTGTAAAAAGCTGGTTTTAAAAAAATATTCCCCGAAAGCCGACGTTGTGTCAAGTGACGTAGTCGCGTCACAACGCCGTATATAAATATATATACTGTCTCTCTCTAATAATAACTTACACAACTTGACAATATCGCGACGGTTCCACACTTCAACGAATGAGAACAAACTCAATTTTTTTACCATTTTACCTCACCCAGCTGATTTGATTCTAGAAAACCTCATTTCATACAGCCGAGCCATTGTTGTAATGTACCTAATTTACCTCAAAAATCAACATTTGCACTTTGCAACTTTATTACCAACTTACCGAGGCTTACCAAAACTGAACATAGAAAATTTTATGTACAAGTATATGTAGCCGCGAAACGTAACCCGTATAATAAACGTACATTTTGCAAAAACCTTTTTAAAAGTTTTTTTGAAAAATGAACCCTTTAAAAAGGACCTCTTACACCTTACCGGTATATATTGCCCCTGTTTACCCGACCCTACAGGGTACCAAAAATAAGATGTACGCTTACAACAATGAGGCCTAGCCCTTATTTACCAAATTAAATTTTATTAAGACCTACAACACGACAACGCTGCTTTCAACTCACTGGTCCTACAAGTCTGACGTATTCACGTGCGATTTCGCTGCTAGTTTTATATTATAGAAACACTAGATCATGACGGAACATTAACATTATTGCAAATATTTAGTAACATACCTACTTTACTGTATTGTCTTAGATTATCCAATACAAAATAATATTTGTCTGACAAGGAGTCCCAAAGTTAACACTACTTATAGTGCTTTATTCCAAATACCCACATATTTTAGATTTCGAACTTAAAATGGATTAAGCCTCTAGCAGTTCATAGATGTATTATGTGTCGATCGCTCGTTACCCTTATTATTTAAATGAATGAAAGATGTTTTGATAGCTTTTAAGAATCATGCTTATCCTACTTCACGTTGACAGGAATGTTCAAGGTTCAAAATCCCATTTCCATATTGCACCTGTCCAGACTTTAACCGCTGAAAACACCAAACAAATTACCTTATTAAAAATAAAGTGTTTAGAAAGTTCAATAATTTTTCGTTTGCTTTACAAGCCCTACAACAAACTCAAATAAAGTGCCTCCTTTCTTTAATCCTTTAGAACTTAGATTGGCGCGTTCTATTTTATTAAGTTTAACACTAAAAAGTCTTTTTGGTAAAAATGAACATCACGCGAATTTCAGTAGTTATGATCCCCTGACCCTCAACCACTGCACGGTGCTAGCACGCAGAGCCAAATTATTCATATTCATAACGTTCATATTGTATTTTGCAATTCCCCCTTATCAATTTAGGAGCGAGAATCCGCATCGCAAATAGAAGATTTATAGTTTACCAATGGCATCGAATGTTTTTAACCGATAAAAACTAATTTACAAATTGTAAGAAAATAAAAAATTGTAATTACTCAGGTAAATTAAGACGCAATTACCTTGATTAATGTGTAGAGTACCTACGTCTCCTTTATGACTGGATTGATAAGCAGAGTATGTAGAGCAAATAATTCAGAACTGATAATTCGATTTCTTTGTAGATATTCATGGAATGACAGAACTCCGAGCTACTATCAAGATATAAATATAACTACAGACCTACCTGTTATTCCATATGGAATCATAATAGAAGATATAATTCTCCCTCCTACCGTCCTTTCCTTCTACTGTCCCTCTTCCTGCCCTTTTTCTCACCTCAGTCGCCTCCGTGTCCTATTTCTCCTCCTCCTCATCCGTCTTCTCCTCCTCCTCATTTCGTCTTCTTTTTCTCCTCCTTCTCTTTCTATGCGTCTCCTCCTCCTTATTCTTTCCCCTCCTTTTCCTCATATCCCTTCTTCTCCTTCTCCCTCCTACTTCGCCCTTCTATTCCTCTCTTTCTCTTTCCTTCTCATCCTCCTTCTGTCTCCTCCTCCTCATCTTCTTCTTCTTCTTCCCTTCACATCCTTCTCTTCCCTACTTTTCCTCTATCTATTCTCTCTTGATTTTCCTTTTCACCTTGTTCAATTAATATAACTGGCAACGAAACACTTCGCCTATTGTTCAATATGATTGTTTTGAACTAATGCAATAAAAAAAGATTTTGTTTAGAATATTGAGTAAAAATGGTGTGAAGATTCTTTCCACTTTAGGACCGAATATCACGACTGTTTATACATACCTACTTATCTACCCACATACGTATTCTTAAACACAAACAAACGGATAACACGGAACACTGTGTGAACTAAATAACCTCGCAAACTAAGAATAACCTTTGTCCCAGAAGAATCCATCAGATTTAGAATAATGATAGCTTTGTAAAATGTTACATACCCATATTTATGTACATTACAGAGATACTATTGATTTAGAATATAATGAAGTCCTTAAGAATTACTCATTGCTATTTTTGTTTTTTGAATTCTCGATAAATTTTCTCTTCTCGCTTCGAGAGACAAAATCATCTTGGCCATTGACCACGTCTCAACCCATAACACACTTTTCAAAACCATTTCACGAACAAAGCTAGTCATGAGGGTAATGAACAACTATAAACAATACTATGTCCCTTGTCCACGAATTCTACGCTATACCAAATTGGGAAGTTGGCAACAGCATGGTTCCCCCACCCGTCATCTGACAATATTGCTTTAGGCGTGTGTGTGTTTTTTGTTTTTCTATTTGTTTCTTTTTTTTTTTTTATTTTTTTTTTGTTTTTGTTTCCCCATAAGTTGAAATACATGCAGCATGATTTAGCACATGAAGCCAGACACAGATTCACGATTAATAATAATTCGCGAATAGAGTCAGAGAAGAGAAAAGAAAAAGAACGACAGAAAGAGTGAAGAATTGATTAGAAAAAAAGAAGAAACTGTTTTGAAAACTATGGGAATCAAATTTTTCTTTCGCATCAAAAAAATATTGAAGAATGAAATTCTCGAATGAAATGTATATATTTACCTACACCATCATGAACTCAACATCATATGTGATATAAAATTTGACTTAAAATTCAAAAGATGGATACCAATTTTTCTAAGTGAATTTTTTTTAATAAAAATAACTCTAATTTCACGGCATTCTACAGCAAATAATTATATGTTCCATGATTGGTGATTTTTCTTGTTCCTAGGCTACAAATTAGTATAATTTTTCCAAGCTCACCCACATTTCTTGCACGACTCTAGGTATGACATAAGTGCGAAAACACATTTGCAACGTTTACACATGGGGTAATGGTTTTGCAAATGGCATTGTCCAAAATGTGTTTTAATATATCGTCTAAATATGTTTATTGAGTTTTCTGGTGAAGTAAAGTATTGTTGAATATTTTTGTAGTTTTTGATATAAATACATAAACTACAATTTTAAAGAAATGACCTTATGACATTCAATTTGTACATAAGGTAATAAGTACATTGCTATGCCATCTTAATCATGTAAGAAGGCCCAACTCTTTAGATAACACTGCATGCAAGACTGAAATACAGAACTAACCTAATTGTTCCCCCCTTAACAGGCAGTCACAGAAAATAAAGACTCAAACAGGTACATACTAATTATTATATTATTTATGTTGATAAAGGTTTATATAAGTAATAACTGCAATTAGAAATAATATAGATCATTATAAAGTAAAACAAAAATAAATCTGTTGTTCAATGACGGTCTCAATGTGGTTTTCCATTTTTATATTTTTATATCTTATTTATTAATACATACTCATCCTAAAATAGCGAACATATATGTTTAGTAACAGGGTGGCAAAAAGTACTGGAAACCCTCTGAATAAGCTTTCGAATGGCTTATTGTAAAATGTAAAATTTTGTACGTAAACCGGTCTAATAAGACCTTCTTTTTAGATGGTCGATATTGTTTTACCGCCCCCAGTCCGGCCATGGTGCCAACTTCAATTTTTTAATACGAACCCCCATCTTGGCATACATTTTTGTAAAAGTCTTAAATAAGATATACAATTGGTGCAAATTTTATTTTTGTAAGAGTAAGTGTTGCAAAATTCGTCTAACTTATGTGTATCAGTAAAGTCCGGGAAACCCCGGATGATCTTTTTCCGAAAATGCGTTCTCAGTATAATTTTAAAATTGTGGTAACTTAATCCTGTAATTAAACCTATTTTAGAATGGAAAGATTTTTTTTTTACCGCCCCCAATTCGGCCAGGAGGCCCAAGTTTCAATTTTTAAATACGAAGCCCCACCTTGCGATACTTTGTTGGTTAGCTAATTACACCGAACTTATTGTGCACAATTTTAAATTTACTGGTGAAGCCCTTTCAAAGTTATTCGTTTCCAGACTTACTGGCATTCACAAATGGACGCCATTTGCAATCAGTTAATATTAAAAAAAATAAAATTTCACCATTGATTCTTATTTAAAACCTTTCCCATAATGTAGCGCCAGTGGGTTCTATTAAAAAAAATGTATGTTGCCCCACCTGCCCCCAACATGGGGGCCGGAACAAAAATCGATCTAACTCCACTCTAAAAGAAGTCCTTATTAAGCCCCATTTACCTTACAAAAATTAAATGTTAAACCGGAATGCATCCATTTTCCGAAAGTTTTTCAGCGGTTTCCAACTTTTGCCCCACCCTTATATTTATATGTATTTATTTAATATACTTTCATATATTATATCCTCACATCCTCCATGTTGGGGAACCAAAGCCAAAACTATGAATGAAATACCCCCAACCAATGATTTCAACTTTTATAAGATAATATTATTTTGAAGAACATGCCCCTACTGACTTCTTCACTCCATTTATGTATTAAATATATTAACTATGTCTAATATATGTATACTTAATGATGTAGTACAGTATGACCAAATCGTCTTTGATAGTCTTATTAAGTTTTGAAAACTTTATTATCTAAGCGCAGCATTAGTATAGTAGGTAGGAAGGTCATTCAGAAATATTAGAACTCTTCCCATGAATAAATAAAAAATATTTTTAAAATGTTTTAAGCAACGCTAACAATTATATATTATTATTTTGCTAAACGTCTCCTCAACATCTTAGTATGTAGACCTAAGACCATATTCACTACCCACAGCAGCCTGTTGGCGCCATAATCTAAAGATTCGACTTGATGCACCATCAAGTTCTATCCTCGCTGATCGTTTGCATCACTTAAGTGCCCTAGTACAAACGATCTTGTGATTTCATTAGAATATCTATTGAATTTTGAAAAAAAAGTTTCACATTAACCAAACTTATTATTCTTTTGAATTCAAAACAAAATTTATAGTGTTTTTATGCTCTCTCTGCATATTCAGTAAGAAGAAAAAATGATCCTATAATATTACAAGTAGATTTAGACTGTTTAAAAATTACCAAATTACAGAGTTTAATTATTACAATATTTTCTGATAATTTCATCCCTCACTGATAATAAGACGGCAGAATCGTACTAATATCTCTCAGATCCCTCAATCCCCTCAGCACAATCATGTCCAACAAGCTAGTATTAAGGTCCACCTCTATCATAGTTGACAACTGATACTGATAAACATAGATACTTATTTACTTATTAATACCTAGGTCCATAATAAATCATAATATAATAAGCTATACAGTCTATATTGATGTAATATAATTTTAACAATTGTGTTAGAATAAAATTTATAGAATTATGAAGCTAAAATATATATAAATACTCTATATCATCCATTTGGACCAAGGCAATTTGTCTGCATCTCTCTATGACTCTATTTAACGGAATTATAATTCTGTCCCTCCAAATAATAATTAACAAATCCCACAGATAAAAATTACCAGCAAGAAATGTGACAAGAACAGCAAATGCAAAGTGACAATAAACACCTTGTTTAGCAAATGGTATAAAACAAGAAATGAGATATCTAAAATCGTACTGTAAAAAAATAAAGAACAATTTTAAAATCTTCCAAGAGTACATATATCAAATTTAAAAAGAGAAGACATACAGACATACTGTACCTATGATATACCTCAGTATATTCAGAATGAATAGTTATTCCGAAATAGATAGCTATTAGTATTTTTGTAATAAGTATGTAGTCAGTTAGGTTATATTATCTACATTACCAGTAGGTCGTAAATAGAAATACAATGATCAGATATTAGAACCACTTTCTTTCACATTCGAAGCTTAAATTCTTTCAGTATTACTCCAACACAGATCTACATAATTAATCTAACACTTCCAACCTCTTCTCTTTCCTTCACAGAGGGTCAAAACTCTTGAAATCTATCCGATCCGAAGTTAAGCAACCGCCCAGCGAGGAGGAAGATGACAGCCAGAATTGTCCTCTGGAGGAGGGACCACCCCTGGTTTTCGCATACCACGGCGCGGATAACTCAAATATCCCCTCAAATATCCAGGGTAATACCAGCTTAACCTGTGACTAAAGATACGTATATTATTTTTTTTGAAAGAGACGTGAAAAAGTCTCTGGAGACACCCACCAAGCTGAACTCTAAACCACAATATAAACTCTACCTTTAGTTGGTCGTTTGGGTGCAAACTTCTTACATCTTAGTTTTCGTATGGTTTAGTATATTGATGTCAACATTATACTATTTTGCAGCTCTTTCTTTGTGTTCGTTTTGTTGAGTTGTGTGTACATATCTGCTGTCAGCTGTGTAGATTTATGAATAGTATTTTTTAATAATGTCTTTTTTTACAAAAAAAATATTTTCAATAAAACTAAAAAAAATCAGTTTATGCTGGTATAATTATAAATTTTAGTATGTTTTAACGCTAGATCCTAAATTGCATGTAGAATTGTTTGTTTGTTTTGTAATGATTTCTCTTCCACACAGCAATGTTTTTTTGTAAGAATAGTAGGTTGACACCTATGTTTAGGTAAGGTCGATTTGTACTATCCTCTCATTCAGCTGATATGTACTTGCCAGAACATGACAGAATATGAAATTTGTTTTACTTTTTTATAAGTTATTTCGATTTGTTATGTTACAATTAATTCTATGTTTTCATTATTTTTTAATCTTGAAATGAAACATGATACATGCATATGATCATTATGTTTTTTTTTTAACCTTTAATATTTGTACCATGAGTACATATTAATATTATTTCTGTTGTTTGTTTTGATTATTTGAAACTGCTCGTTCAATCATAACAACACTGTAATGTTGTGTTCTGTATCTTTCGTCGTGTACTTCATCAGTGTCGCTTTTTAGTCAGCATTTTGTCAGTAGTGGTTTGGCGCAGGTTTTTGCATTGATGCCATTTGTCTCAATGATTCCAGACAGGAATCAGCGATTGAATACGTAATCTTTTCTCTTTTTATGTTACCAGAGAAGATCGATAAGTGAATTAAACAATTTGCTCAATGGTCAATCAACCATAAATTCGGATAGCAGGCCCTTAGAAATATATGAAGGGCCGGAGTTATACTTGGTTCACTGTCTCTCCAAAATTAAAAAAAAAAATAGGTACGAGTACATTTAAATTTGTGTACATATAATGCACTTTATTTGACCGTGGTTCGATCCACTCTGAAAAAAAAAAACCTCTCATACTCGTAATAAAAATGTTGGTTCGTGTATGTAGCTAACAGCAGCAAAATGAAAAATAATTTAGATATTTAAAAAGTGATGGCTCTCATAGTAATGCTGCGCTACCCACCAAAAATTGGAGACGAGCCTCTTCTCACCGCAAATAATTGCACACTCATATGGATCCTGTGACCCATATCTCTCGTTCACTCAAAGTGGGCTTAGATCATCTCCAAAAACTAGTAGTAGTCCTATTTCAAGCTTTTTATCGTACTTTTCATTCAGAATATTTGGGTCTGTTGCAGCATTATATTTTATGACAATGACGCATAGATGGTTCCAGAATACGGAATTAAATATATTAACAATACTACAGAAACCACAGTTTGATAAACTTGTGCATTGACTATTGTCGTACGGATATTAAATTGGTTTATTTGGTTTCTCTCCTCTGTTTTAAGTGTTTTGTTATGTGTTTTGTAACAATCCTATTTATGTTTTTAGAATATCACCAGCCTGCTTTTATGGTTCATGTGATGTGATGTAGGATTCGAAAATTGTGTCTTGTCTATGCTGAGATCATCTTGTAATCATTTGCAAAACAAATTCAATTTCAATTTTTCATCATGCGAGTACAGCATTCAATGAAGATTTCAGGTGCTGCAATTTTGTTTGACTTTAATATTTCCTATTTAAGTTTCGATTTCATCCAATTCATACTTGTTTTAAAATTCAATAAGGTAGAAACTGTAAAATCACTGCTGAATGAGTACTTTGGTACCCTTCATCATTTTCATGGTATTTTAGGTAATCCTTTTTAACTAGTACCCATTTATTTATTAATATATGTTATCTGTCAAAATTATGGATACTTTTTTTTTAGTACGGCGCGTAGTAAGTATAAAACCAACTATGAGTTTTTGAGAATTTAGATTATTAAGTATTTGGATTATCAAACCATACTTTACTTTACTTTCTTTTTTAAGATAATATGATTGTTCAAAAGCGTGGTCACCAATTGACCGCAAAATATACTTTTAGTGATAAAGTAATGGATTATTTGTTAGATACCTAATACCAACTTTATATTAATAAAGTTTTGTAAAGATCACTGTGGTTTTCTGCTAATATTTTGTTTCGATGAAAGTGTAGTTAACTTTCTACTACCAACAAGAACTGAATATTTCCTAGTCCTTATTATGCTGTGATTATCAAGTCAGCTATGTAAAGAGTGTATTTTATTTGATTCATTGATACACCGAGCAAATGGAATTTAATTCATTGAACTTAGCATCCTCAATGTCCATGTGTCTGTCCGTAAAAGCACTAACAGGAACTCGTCTCAGAAGCTGTTGAAATGCTTCACAATAGAGATCTAAATCCTCAGAGCCGCGAGAACGTCGAAGGCTGGCGCAAACCGTAAGCCTCTTTCCGATAAAAAAAAAGCACCAAAAAGAGAGCCTCGTTCTGTATTAAACCACTCCGACAATTGCAAACTTTCCTTCTTATAATCGAGTTATCCTCTTTATCAATTGACTGTATAAAAGTATTATATCTACTATGATAGGGAATATGTCATTCCTATACGTACTGATAATACAATTGCCAATTTCATCCCCACCAAAATACAAAGTATAATAACATTTTCCCACTCACAACATAGTATTGTTTATTTTTCACTACAACCTATACAAGGGTACGGTTGTGTAAGATAGGCCAACAAGATTATTGTGCTACACCCTCTCGTGGAAAAATGGCCCTTTATTTAGAGACCTGGTATTCATTACTAGCAACACCAGTATGATTTTTTTTTCTTTAATTTGGGTTTAATATCGCGTTTCAACTGCATGGTCATATCATAACTGGGGTGTTACCCTCCATTCGCAGGAAACTCACCACCTGCTCAACACATTTATCTCAACCAGCCTGGTTAGGCCGGAATGCCAGCATCACAAATTCTTCACCTCGCTGGACGTTGCTTAACTTCGGTGATCCTACAAGAATCGTTGCATTCAATGCGCCATCGGACTGACTCCAGAATGATTGACAATGTGTTTTCTACAGATTTTACCAACATACCAACTAAAATTGTCTCAAGAGGGGACCCCTAGGCCGAATTTAGAAGTAGCATTATCCAATAATAATTATTGATACAACTTGAACTTTGAAAAGTGAAAAAAAGAGAGGAAAAAAAAAAAGAAAAAAAATATCCGGCACTGATTTAGAAGAAATTATTTTCATTTAATTTCGCATTTATGTTATGATTATTTAAGTAATATTCCCTTATTAGGTATCTATTATTTATTTTCTATGCCAATTGTGTTTCCTCAACAACAACAAAAACCAATACGAAATTCACCCACTTTACCGGACACTGTCGTGAAAAAACTAGCAGGTTAAATGGCTTTTTTTATGATCTTAATCGCTTCTCCGTTAAGTTTTCTTTCGATTTTCAAGCATAAAAACTTATATCACTGCAGACTTTCACCCTAAAAATGCCAATTTCGAGAACACCATGAATTTACGGAAAAATTGACGTGAGAAAAAAAGTACTTTTACAAAAACCTTACTATGACCCTGATTAGATGTAAACAAGAATATTTTTTTGATTTCATATGGTGTAAAACAATATTTTGAACCTATGTAAATAAAAATTGTACTAAAAATCTAACTAACGCTGAAATACAGGTGTAACAGTTTTTGGACACTCGCACCCTACCAACTCCGCCCCTGATAAGGTTTTTGAAAAATTTAAAATCTCATTATACTCAGCCTAACTCGAACTTTAATTAACAGGAATAAAAAATATAGCATTCCATTTAAAATTCTCGAGAAAAATGAAAAAATTGGTCTAAAAGGCGGAAGGGCCAAACGGGGCCAAAAATAAATATGACCACAGGATGGGCCATAGGGCACTTCCTATACTGAGGACTTTACAGAATTGAAAATTCCGTCGCGTTCAAAAGTTACGAGGGGGTGGCCACCTTTCTGAAACATACTGTATATCCTACGTAATTATTTCTTATATACTTCTATCTTCATACCTTCAATATTGTACTTTTCTATCATCTTATTCTATCAATAAATTGTAAAATGTCTAGAAAATAAGGAGACATTGTAATAAATATAATATATATAATAATAATGCTTTTTCTTTGTGTTATTATGTCACAATTTTAGTGGGTTAGCGCAGAATCATAGGACTTTACCACATTAATTTACAATAGCTTGTATTATTTTTTTGCCTAAGATTCTGCCACTGGTCGCTGCTTCACATTAAAGCAGCCACTCATTTTTCCTCACGAGGTATGAGTGGACCCCGAACATCCAAGTACAGAGCAGAAAAAATCCTCCCCCGCTGGGAATCGGAACCCAGGTCACCATGTGTGCAATGCCTAGCGCGCTAACTCGCTCTGCCACAGTGACTACTACATTGTAATAAATAAATAAAATAAAAAATCCTTCGTAGAAATCCTGGGAATTGTCATCATTGTTTTGTCCCTAGGTTCTTTTGTCATTTTACCAAGTCTTCTCTTTCCTCACCTCTGCCTTCTCTTATTATCACTATATTATTTTCTTTCTTATTTTTCTTCATTTTCAAATTCCTCTTCCTCTCTTCTTATTCTGAAATTACTTCTTTTTATCCTTCGTAGAAATCCTGGGAATTGTCATCATTGTTTTGTCCCTAGGTTCTTTTTGTCATTTTACCAAGTCTTCTCTTTCCTCACCTCTGCCTTCTCTTATTATCACTATATTATTTTTCTTCCTTATTTTTCTTCATTTTCAAATTCCTCTTCCTCTCTTCTTATTCTGAAATTACTTCTTTTTATTCCTTCGTAGAAATCCTGGGAATTGTCATCATTGTTTTGTCCCTAGGTTCTTTTTGTCATTTTACCAAGTCTTCTCTTTCTTCACCTCTGTCTTCTCTTATTATCACTAGTTATTTTCTTCCTTATTTTTCTTCATTTTCAAAATCCACTTCCTCTCTTCTTATTCTGAAATTACTTCTTTTTATCTTCGTAGAAATCCTGGGAATTGTCATCATTGTTTTGTCCCTAGGTTCTTTTTGTCATTTTACCAAGTCTTCTCTTTCTTCACCTCTGCCTTCTCTTATTATCACTATGTTATTTTTTTCCTTATTTTTTTTCATTTTCAAATTCCTCTTCCTCTCTTTTATTTTTGAAATTACTTCTTTTTATCCTTCGAGAAATCCTG
>JAMCCL010000128.1:0-72861 GCA_024516035.1 Bactericera cockerelli
CTTTTGAGAATTGCCCTAAATAAAATAAATAAAAAATCGCAAAGATCACTTCAATTATTTTATTTGGAGAGGCGGGGATTGATTTTTTTTTCATCCAGTCATTTGAGACAGAGTTTTACCGTCCATTTGCTGTGAAACAGTGGAGATTCACAAACCATCTAACAACTTTAACCTCACTCAGCATCACGGGTGGTCAGTGTGACCTATCCAAGTCCAAACCTTGCTGGACGTTGCTTAACTTCTGCGACAAAAGTGAACTAGTGTATTTGACGCGCCATGGACGCTGGATAATTTTTTTTGTCCTACGTCAAATTCAAATTAAATTATTGGAAATTGAATCTCGTCTGTTCATTTATTATTTTCTTTCTAGCTAGTTTGACACTAATTTCATTAACTCTTCGATGATGACATAAAAAATTAAGTTAATAATTTCGTGCTCTCCAACATTTTTCCTTTTGATTATCTCTCTCTTTCCCTTTCCCAATTCCAGTCTCTCTCTCTTTCCTCTCTCTTCACTTTTCCCTCTCTCTATTCCACTCTCCTCTCTCTATGTCTGCCAATCTCAATTTCTCTCTCCTCATTTTATTTCTTTCTCCCTCTATCACTCTTCTATCCCTCCCTCTTTCTTTCTTTGTCTTTTTCTCATTTCCAAAATCTCTTTATTTCTAACTTTTTCTTCTTTCTTTCTCTCTTTCACCTCCACCTACCTTGGCTAATTAACATAAGTTCTCATAATTACCTACTTTCTTAATAATTGTTAAGCATTTGTTCATTTTACAAGTTCACTATTCTCTATTGAATTAAAAATCCGAGTTCAAGTTAAAAAATAATTTGATTCCCATTTCCACTAACTTTTTTCACCTTTAAAAAGTTCGCTCTGTTTTTTTTTATTTATTATATTATTGAATTTTCCTTGACACATCATCAGAATGGACAATAACTCAAATGTGAGAAAAGTGTGGGAATGTACACCAGAAGGACAAAGACTCAGAGGAAGACCCCGTTCAAGGTGGTGGGACAAGACAAGGGAAGATATGAAAAGGGCCTAAAATATCAGAGCTGAAGACGCTTACGACCGTTTGAAATGGAGGCACAATGTTGGCGAGGCCAAATGCGACTGAGGCATGTGTGGCCATGGATGTAAGTGAAGTAAGTTGAATTTTCTTTCTATATTTTTTATGAAAATAATCGACCCGTCAAAAGGAAAATCTCTAATTAATAAACTGCTATTCGACTGTATTAAGATGAACAATGTAAATTAAAAATGTCCGTCGCATGTATATTTAGGTATTTAACTAATTCAAGGTAAAACTAAACCCCGGCCTAAATTTTATTTTAGATAATAAGGATTTCAGGAATAATCAAATATTATCTTTTTTATGCGCGCCTAGAATATTATTTATGTATGCAATGTGCAACACACACTGCAGAATAATTTTATGAGATTGTAAGCCATTGTGCTTAGTTCCTAAAAAAATAAAAGTAGTTCTACATGTCCACTAAATTGTTCTTCTGCTGTCTCCACTAAATTGTAGTTTTTTGGGTTTAACGTTGCTTTCAACTGCATGGTCATATCACGACGGGGGTGTTACCCTCTATTTGCAGGAAACTTCTAAACCTGTTAACCATAATAACCTCAGCGGAATGAAAGCATCACGAAGTCTTCACCGCGCTGGACGTTGCTTAACTTCGGTGATTCTACGAGAACCGTTGCTTTCAACGCGCCATCGACGCTGGCTATAATTGTAGTTTTAACATGGCCACTAAATTGTAGTTCTGGCAATATCCACCAAATAATTATTAATAATTTATTTATTTTCATTTTATCTTACAACATCAAAACATTTTCTCACTCAATAAAAAAATATCTCTTCCACTATTTCATAATGTAACAAACATTTATTTATTTCAACAATAATTAATAATCTTTGAAAAGGGTTGCCTGGTTTCAGTTTTTTTATACTTAAGGTAAACACCCCTGCTCCTCTTCCATGTTTAAAATTTCCTCCTCAACAAACGGGTTTAAACAAAAATCCCCAAAATTAAATGGGGGAAGTCCCCCAGGGAAAAAGGACTCAAGGAGATTAAAGGGGGGGGAAAAAAAGGGGAAATTTTTAAGCCCCAAAATAAAATAAAATTAGGTTTTCACTTGGGGGACCAAATCCATACAGTTTGGTTGGGAATTTTTTTTTTCTTTTTTTAAAAAAATGCCCCAAAAAAACCCGCTTTTCGGAAAACCCAAAAGAATTTTTCCCGGAATTGTTTTTGGGGTTTTTAAAACAAAATTTTAAATCCCCATTTTTTTTTTTGGAAAAAAAAACAATAATCTTTACTTTTTTAGGGGGCCCCAAAAATTTTTTATTTTAAATTAACAAATTGAAATTTTTAAAGTAACCAAGTGAAATTCCTAAAAAAAAAACCCCACCACTTTTTTTGGTTAAAATTTTTGGGGAAGGGTTTTTTCAAAAAGAAAGGGAAAATAAAAAAAGGGGGTTTAAAAAAAATTTTAAAATTTAAATTAAAAATCACAATTGAAACCACCAATTTACCCCTTCTTTTTCTTTTTCTCGGAACCCCTTTTGCTTTAAAGGATCCCCTGGTAAATTTTTTTAAAAAGGGAAAAATTTGGGATTTTGGGGGAACCACCAAATAATTTTAAAAATTTAAATTTTTTTATTTTTTTAAAATTTTTTCCCCCAAAAAAAATTTTTTAATTTTTACCCCCTTTTTTTTTTTTTCCCCTTTAAAATTTTAAATTCCCCCATTTTTTTTTATTTTTATTAATAATTTATTTAAAATTCTTTTACCCCCCCCCCTTTTTTTAATTAAAAAAAACCCCCTACCCTAATTTTTTTATCCCCCATTTTAAAATTTTTATTTTTTATTTTTATTTAAAAATTTTAAATTTTTTATAAAACCCCACCCCCTTAAAAAATTAAAAAAATTAAATACCCCCCTACCCTATTATTTTTTTATCCAAACCCTTTAAATTTTTAAAAATTTAAAAAAATTTTCCCAATTTTTTTCCCCTTTTAATTTTTTTTGGGTTTTTTACACGGCAACCAAAGGAACCAAAATAAATTTTAAATATAATTTTTAAATTTTTTTACCCCCTTACATTTTTTTTATCTTTTATTTTTAATCCCTTTTAATTAAATTTAATTTTTTTTTTTTTTTTAAATTTTTCCCCCCAAAACCCCCCCCACCCCCTTATTTTTTGTTTTATTTAAAAAAAACCCCCCCCTTTTTAAAAAAATTTTAAAAATTTTTTAATTTAATTAAAATTTATTTTTTTTTTTATTAACCCTTTTTTAATTTTACCCCCCCTTAAAAAACCCAAAACTTTTTAATTTTTAAAACCCCTGGGAAAAAAAAAAAAATCCCGGGAAACCTAGTGACCTATGAAAGGAAAAACCTCAAAAAAAAATGTCCACCAAACAAAGGGGAACCAAACCCCAACAAAAACCTACAAAAATTTTGGGGGTATATTTTCCAAATTCGAACAAAATTTTTTGAAAACACTCGATTTATTTCATTCAGTTCTAAAAAATTCCAACAAACCCTTATAATTATGTTTTGAATAATAAATTAATAGTTCGTGTTTTTAAAACTTCACAAAAAAATACAATCCACCAAAAGTTTTACTTTGAAGCTTTTAAATTCTACCGTGTGGCTTGTCTTATGAAAATTCCTGTCCCCCCTTTCTTCAGGTAGGGAATTATTTGTTAATTAGTAGTCATATACAAATATTTTGTGTCATATACAAAATAAAAGGTTGTTTTTCATTATAATAGTCTCCCCAACAAATTTTGTGGGAATTACTTCATTAGTAAAAGGAATTCCGGGGAAGAACTCTTCTATGAACTTTTATGAATTAGCGCACGATTTTTAATTTCTTTATCATATTTTTGTTGTTAAAATTTTACTCGCCTTACAAAAATTTACCATGTTTGGGGGAAAACTCGAAAAAACCGACCGCCAAAATACGAGTCTGCCTTGAAAAAATTTGGGGTCATTACAATCATTATCATTATAATCAACAAAAAAAATATAAAAGATAATTATGATTTATCGAAATACGAAGTAGAACTGTGTAGTATTACAAAAATTTGGTAAAACCTTTTGGGGGGAAGGGAAAAAAAAACGAAATAAAAAACAGTAACAAAACTTCCTGATCATTTTCTGATGATCCTCATTTCCGAACCCGTTTTTCCTCTTCATGCCTCACTTTCTTCATCCTCTTCCTTATCCCTCCTTGGAGCTTACACAATGTGGCTGATATTTTATACTTTTGGCTTTCCATTAGTTAATACCCTGTTTATATTCAATGCCTAAGATTCGATTATAGACAGGTAAAATTACGATTTCAGCTTATTTATCTACTTTTTAGTTTTCTAAAAAAAAATTTATCGGGATGAAAATGATTTGCTTTAAGGCATAGTTTTTTTCTTTTTCTTTTCAATATCGTTCTCATTCTCTTTTTTTTATTTTTCTTCTCTTTCTTTTGTTAATAGTGTCGTTCCCTTATCTTTTTTCTCTTTTTGTTAATAATGCTCTGTCCCCTATTTCTTTCTCTCTCTTTCCTACAATAATGGATTTAGATATCTTACACAATATTATCTTTTTCCACATTGAACTTAAGATACCAAATTTTATTCCAAATAAAATAAATTCATTCTACAAAATTTTTAAATTATTACCATATTGGCAAAACTTGTTTTTGATGAGGTGGCTTTTACCGGGAATATCTGGTATCAATGTTTTGCCCTCTATTCAGAAGAAACCTACCTATTCTTATTAACCTCACCCAGCCTGGATTCAAACAGGAAGGTGATCCATGTTTAAAATATTATTAAATTTTTTTTTTTTTGAAAAAACACAAAATATTGCCTTTCTTTTTATATATTGTGTCATTTGAATTTTTTTCCTTTTTTTTTAAAATAAAAATAATGATGATTTTGGGTCAAAAAAAAAATTGACAATTGTAATGTTTTATTTTTCATCATGAAAAGCTTCAATGGCTCTCTTGATAACAAAAAATGTCAAACTTTTTGAGGGGCAAAAAGAACTGAGAAATTTTATTTTAGAAAAGAAGAGGAGGGGGAAATGAATATCATCGAAAAGTTTTATTTTTTTCACAAGAACTCACTAAAATTTGAGTTTTTTACTGGAACGGTACCTTTTAAAAAAATATTTATTGATTGGATATTCAATAACCTGTTCATGAAAAAATTCCAACCCTCGTGATGCTGGTATTCCCCACCCATTCAGGCTGGGTGAGGGTAATTTGAAAAAGCTCGTTTTGAGTTTCCTGAATGGAGGGGTAAAACCTCCGACGTATATCATGACCAAGCAACGCTGCGTTTTAAAAAATAATAATATGGGCTTTTAACTGAAGTATTTATTTTATTTTTTATTTTTTGGAATAATCGTTTATTTGTGCCTTTTTTTTCATTAGGAATAACTTAATTGGGATTGGAGAGCAAAATGGCTTTTTCCCCAAATTTGTTAATGGAAAATGAGCTTACGGTTGTCGTTCGTCAATCTTCTTCTGCTCTACGCTGGGGCCGCTGATCAAGATGGTAAGTCGCCAGGGGGCCCGGCGAAAGCGGCTAGCGGACAAGATGATAGGTGGATAGTTGCGATGGGGTGCTGGTCAAGAGTCGATTAAGGTAAGAAAGAACTTTCCTCACGAAGAGTCCGACGTGAGATTTTCCCTGGTTGGAGAAACCAATTGCGCACGCAATCGCTATGGAGTTGATATAATTTGGGCATTCATAGCAAAAAAAGTGAAGCCTAACATTTCCCCCCCAAAGAATCCAACAGGATTATTAATGGTCAATGTTCTTCCGGGGCAAGAAATGACGGTGAATATGGTATGGGGCATGGAGGTGATGAATGATAAAAAGGGTGAATAAAAATTTTGAAACCAACTATTTAAAATATTGCAAATTAAATTTCTCCCCTGAAAAACTTAAAAAAATTAAATGAAAATTAATTCCAACCCTGAACTGGAAAATTAAAGTACCTCGCGAACCCCACAAATTTAAAATACAGTAATTTTTTACAAATTTTAGGAAAAAAGGGTTAATTGGTTAATTGAAAAAAAAAAAAATAGTAAAAAAATTCCAATGGGAAAAAAATGAAAATAAATAATTTTGCTTCCTATTTAAAATTTTAAACCCCTTGGCTGTTAAAAAAGGAGTCGCGGGATCGGGGGGAAAGAAGGGCAAGTTTGGAGGCGGTCGTGTCAGCACCCATGGATGTTCAAACCCCGTTGCAAACGGACAACTTACCCTTTCCCCGGGCATCACATTGTTTAAAAATTTCCGGGGGGGGCCCCTGTTGAGGTGGACAATTTGGAGATGAAGAATCAAAACATCGTTGATCTTGAATTATCAAGGGGGGGGGAAATTTTTTCCTTTGGATAATGTTTAGGTAATCAGATTTCCTCGTTCCAGAAAACTTTTTTTCCCCTGTGGAAAAAACCCAAAAGCTTTTAAAGGGGGTTTAAATTGTGAGTATCTTTCTCAGCACGAGCTAAAAAGGCCTCCTGTCAAGAATGTCCAGGAGAAAAGACACCACCCCCGTCGTTGGGATCTACATGATGGCGAAAAAGGTCGGAATTGGGGAAGTTACCCTACATGATCCAGGAGGTGAAAAACTCTTCAAATTTAAGGGTTTTTTGTTTTTTCAACACATTTTGAGAGTTTCTTGAAAGTTTCACACCCGTTCCCCAGAGCCCCCCAAATTGGGAGCAGAGGGGGGGTTTTAAAGCCCATTGAATTTCCGTATAGAAGATGAGATGATCTGACCTTGTGATGGGAAAAAGGGAAATTTTTTAGTTTCAGAGATGTGGGGGGATGCTCCTTAAAGGGGTTTTTCCATTGTCTAAAAGATATTAAAGGAACCCCGCTTTTCCGATAAACCATCAAATGCAGCCGGGGAAAAAAGGGGTAGAAAATGGGGTAATAACTCAAGAAAAATTCTTTACTGACTTTTCAGATAAAGTTTGCAAAATATGTTTTACAATTGGAGAATTGCGACGGGCCCCGATTTCAAGGGGGGAAAGGCCTGCAGATCCCCTCCCCTTAAAAAAGAAACACCTTGGGAAAACGAGATACGGTGGGGGCACCATATGGGTTTTTGGAAAAAATGGTTTATCCTAATGCACTTATACATTTTGATAGATGATTCCGGATGGGTACGAGCTCCAAAGATCCAATAGAACCTTTGTAGTAGGGGGTTTAAAAAACTTTTTGGTCCTCCTTTGGGGAGTTTTGGGGAAAATGATCAATAAGAAGTTTTTGGGTTGATGTGCTGTCTTTGGAAGGGAACGGGTTTGAAAACTCAGGGGGGAAAAGGGGATGGGGAAAACTCCCCCCCCCCAGCCAAAAGTCCGACAGGGGGTTTAAAAAGGGAGATAGGGGGGGGTTTGTTGTTTCCAACCCCTTGTCCCCCTTGCGCTTTTCCCCCATCCTTTAGAGCATTGTTGAGTGATACGAATGATAATTCAAGAAAATTGGTCATTTTTTGTCACCGATAACTAGGTTTTTAAGTTTTATTTTTGCTTGCGACAAAGTTAATAAAACCAAGCACAAACCAAAGATTTCTTTAGCTTCCCTTTAAAGGGAAAAAATTTCCCCACTGGAGTAAAAAGGGTTGATATCAAGTTAGGAGTAAACGTGAAAGGGGGTTTTTTAGGACAAGGTTTTTCCCCGTCCCCAAATTCTTTGAGTGGCCATCTCAAGGGAATTTTTTTAAAAGATGGTCCCCCAACCAAAAACCCCCTTTTAAAATTAGGGGGGGGGTTAAACCCGACTTGCTGATCTGCATATTTAATTTAAAAAGGACTATTGCCCCTGAGGGGGTTTGGGGGTTTCCCAAAAATTTTAGAACACGAAATTTTTTTTTTTTTTTTCCCCCAAAAAGGGGGGGGGGGGGGACCCAAAAAACAAAAACTATAGAAAGAGATAAACATTATAAATGGGTAAAAAAACGATGATTTATATTTTTTCAATAATAAAGCTGCGCACAGTTTAATCGATTAAGGTTTCCTTTGAGTGGTGCAAAAATTTTTTTTTTGGTTTTTTTTTTCCCAAGAAGGAATTTTAACCCCCCCTTGCCCCTTCCCCAAAATTCACACCGGAGATACCCAGCAGCATAAGCCGACTTGGTGCATCTGCAAATCCCAAAGATCCTGGTTGGGGAATTTTTTTTTATTGATGTAACGGGGTATTTTAAAGGTATAACAAGGTAGTTCAGTTGTGAATGCTTGCCAATTTCACGTAAGTTATCTGAGAGCGGGGGGTCCCAAGATAAAACTTTTATCAAGCCCAATTTTTGGAGAAAAATCTTCATCCAAATGGATTACTGGATTAGTAGCCATTACTCATTAATTTAGCGACAAAATGCCAAAACTTGTCTTTTAGAAAGTGGGGGAAAGGATTGATTTTACTAAAAAAAAAAAAAAGCATCAGATTTAGGGCACCATTGCATGCCTAGTACTTTTATAGACCCTCTCCCCCCTCTGAAAAACATTTAGGTTTTTCACAAAGATCTTCAGTTCCTTAAAAGGACAGTGGAGTTAGATGAGGCCCATTTTCTCACAGAAAAGCCACCCTTTGCTAAGAGAGAAATAATGTCATTTTCAATGCAATAGCATCTTTTACGGTTGATGATCCCGTAATCAAAATCATCCACATAGGCTTCATTTTGCAGGGATTTGTGCTTTCGGGAACTTTTCACCCTCTCTAGGGCCAACTGTTTTAAGACACGTTGAGCCTGATAGGGACTCCCTGGTAAATCCAAAGGTGCAGGGGTGAGTTCAAATTCTGTGACTCCATAAAACCCCTTTTCTCGTGCCACAGGATATGCTGAAACTGCGGTCGTCAGGATGGATTAAAATTTTTTTGTACATGGTTGTATATCACAAAGAAAAAAAACAGGATGAAGTCTCCACTGAGTAAGTAAGTCGCAATGTCCTTCTGGAGCTTGGACCAACTAAAAGATTTTTTGCAAGTTTGTTTTCCATTATTACTGGGAAATGTTCGGTCAAAGACAACAGTTGGGGGTTGTAGAAGAGATGTTGGTTTATAGATGCCAAAATGCAGTAAAAGATAGTTGAACGGTGTTGAGCAAAGTCATATGTCCAGGTTCAAGATAAGATTCCAAAGTTGTATAATACAGCTTCTTTTGTTCTGGATCACGGGAAAGCTTTTGTCGAGAGGTTCCAGCCGTTTTAGTGCTATTTTTAATTTGATCCAAGATAGGTCGTATGAGGTCCTTAAAGGGAAGACGCAGCACTTCTTCCATTTGAGTCTTTCTGGGGGTGTCAATGAAGTGTTGTTACAGGCAACCTTCTCTGGATTTGGGAGATTGGATGTATGGCAGTTCTTCGTCTCCCAGAATTTTTGTAATTCATGGCAATTGGATCCTCTTTGAAAGAAGGTATGGTAGGACTGAGGTTTTGTTGGTTGGACACTTGCCCACAACAGCCAACCCAAAATAGATGGTACAGCTGATGGATTACCTAAAATTGTCTTTTGATGAATGATCAAGAAGTTGACAGTAATACTTGCTCCAATTAGAAGTTCAATGGTAAAATCTAGTTTGGATCCCATAAGTTAAATCAGCTAAGGTAAGGTGGGAATACATTTTAATAAAAACATTGTTAATAGTGTTTATAGATTACTGGTAATCTTCGGTAAAATGACGGCTTTGAATATTAAAAGGGTCTACTATCGTTTTTTATAATATTTTATGAGGTAAAAGTTGGAACACACAACTCCCCTTTGGTTTTCTGGATTGGACGTTTCAATACCCGAGATGTGAAGGTTCGATGCTTTCCCTCCAAGCTTGAGTTTTGGGGCTAAGCGATGCGAGATTATAGAGATTTGACTACCTGAATCAAGGAGACAACGAACAGAATACCACATCCCAAATCTGTCTTGGAGTTGCACCACTGCAGTTCCCAGAAGTACCCCTTGAGTTTGAAGTGGGTTGAGGTTTTTAACAGATGGGTTTTTTCCCGAAAATAGATTTTGGTTGGGAAAAATTGTCCTTGAGCAGGAAACCTATCCTTGTGTGAATGGGGGGTTGGGGATGAGTTTTGTTCCTTAGTGTGTCCTTGTATTGGTAACCTGACTTCTTTTGACTTCCCCCTGGTTCGATTGTGTAGCAAGGAATGTGATTTTTGCTTGACAATATTTGCATTGATACATAGGTTTGACACTTGGCGGGAGTGTTTGGAACTCAAACAAGCAAAGCATAATTTTAATTCTTTGACTTGAGCATAGCGCTTGGTAAATCCCTCTTTAAAAATTTGGTACATGATGCACCTATGATCACCGAATTACATAATGAACAGGGGAACTTTGATTTTTGAAATGCTTAACTTGGTAAGGTTTGTTGAGGTTGAAATGGAAAAAAAAAAATTGATTATTCCTGGTTGAGCAGTAACTTGTTTGGTTTTGCGATTGATTGGCTAATAGGAATTGAGATTTGTGGTTATTACTGAGTTGTCATGGGGAAGATCCAGAATAAACATTTGTGACGCACAAATTTAACTAGATCCTCAAATTTGGGAAAATTATTCTGAATCTGCTCGGTTTCAAAGTCTTGACGGGTTTTTTCATCAAGGGCTTTTAATCCCAATGAAGAAGGATAAATTCTCCAGGTTTTCAATGTTTAGACCTCTCAAAGATTTACATTGATATGGAAAATATCCCAGAAATTCCTCAATCCTTTTATTGATACTTTGTAAAGGTGAAAATTTTAAAGATTTTTTTAGAGATAGTTATCCCCCCAAAAACCCTTTGTGGTTAAAAAAAAAGTAAGTCATCAAAGATGTTTTTGTAAAAAATAATGATTTTAAATTAAAAGTTCCCTTTTTTATGGATTAACTGGTCATACAAAGATTTGAAAGCAGGAAAAAGAGAAATTTCACCCACTAAATATTGGTACATTTATGGTTGGAAGGTTTAATTTTGGGGTGCTTGAGGGGCAGGAGAAAAACCGGTGAAGCCATTTCAGCCTTCAAAACGGCTTCTTTAGCCTTGACCTTGAAGTACATGGCCTCAAAACTAGATAAAGTTTGATCACAGTCAATGCGGTCAGCCTCATCAACTTAACATTCAAAGTATCCATTGTACTTAAGAATTTTCTCAAATTTGTCCAACGTTTCATCAGCCTTTGCAACTCCACTTTAAAATCACTGACCTTATTTGCATCTAAGCAGCATTTTAACACTCTGCATTCGCCGATACAGCCCTATTTCTGTTAGTTGTGCAATTTTCATTTGGTCCTGGAGAGTCCATGTTTTTATTGAATGTAGAAAGCACTAGGTAACTAAAAACCGGTAATTTCTGTAGAAACCAATATTTCTTCTTTTTGTTAGATTATTGACTAGTTATTAGTTAAAATAGGTGAAAATTTTCACAAAAAAAATGTGATAACTTTGAAAGTGGGCAAAAAATTTAATAGATGCAAAAAACAAAACTTGAAAAAATTTTTAAATGGAAAATTTTAAAACCAAAAAATATCACTTGGATTATTAACCACTAGAAAATAAAATCTCGTGTAAAAAAAAATCACTGCAAATATTTAAAAGCTGATAATTGTGACAAAAAATTAATTTTAAAAATCACTTGTAAGATTAGTTAGGTGGGTAATTCCTTATGCAGATAAAAACAAGAAACAAGTCATTTTAAATTTGGATAATACAAAATATACCCTTGAAGCACACTTTACTCGTACACTCAGATAATAACTCTTTAAATAGGTTTGTTTAGAAATAACTACAGGTAAGTGTTATAGGTTAGCAAATATAAGAGATGGATAAATTTGTTGCTTTAACTGCAACAAAATCTCGGTGGGGTGGGGAAAATTTTTAATTATGCAACTTTATAAGATTAGATTGTAATGAAATGAATGCAGGTAAAATAGCAAAAATCAAGGTTTCATTAAATAAATAATATGCAGAAAATGCAAGATCAAAAACCCTGAGGGCAACAAATGTAGCTAATTTTCCAATACAAATAAGATCAAAATACAGAACTAAAAATTACTCTAGGTTTTCTAAATCGGTAAATTAATGTAGAAAAATGAGGTTTTTTGTGGGAGATTGTCAATTAGAAACCAGCTTATTCACAGAAAAGCAAAAAAACCTTGGAAAAAGAGCTTTGGTTTTTAAAATTTAGAAATAAGATACTTGTATTAGGGACAAATGTAAGGTAAATTGACAGTTGTGACACAGATTTAGTAACAAGATTTTTTACAAAGGGTACTAGATTGAGTATTAATAAGATAAAAAAAAGGTAAAGCGATCTTTTTCACTTGATTATGAATTTTTAAACACTGATTTAAACCCAACTTTACTCAATTTTCAATGCCATTAATCCAGATAGGAAGTATAGGCAATCAAGAGTAATATTTCACTTAGATTGAAATTTTAAGATTTTAAGATGAAATGATTGTGAAATAGGTAATGAGATGACAAACGCTACAGATAGAACATTGATCACGCTAAAACTGTCTACTGCTTTGAGAAAGACTTAATGGTGCGAACGCGAGACACGAGGCCAGGGAAACAAGTACAAAGATTAAGTTAAACTATAGACCCATAAAAAATGGCAAATTACGATTTCGGTTCGAATGACCAACTTATGTATTGGAGAGCAGATGGCTTTTCCAATAGGGTTTAAAGGAAAATAGCTTACGGTTGTCGTTGGGCAATCTTCTTCTGCTCTACGCTGGGGCCGCTGATCAAGATGGTAAGTCGCCAGGCCTGGCGAAAGCGGCTAGCGGAGCAAGATGTACGGTGGATAGTTTGCGATGTTTGCTGGTCAAGAGTCGATTAAAGGGAAGAAAGAACTTTCCTCACGAAAAAGTCCGACGTGAAAATTTTCCTCGAGTTGGGACAACCCAATTGCGCACGCAATCGCTCATGGAGGTAGATATAAGTGGTTTATTAAAACAAAAAAAGTGAAGCCCTAACAATAATTATGTATTTAAAATTCATGGTATGGTATCCAATCCATCCTGTATGTTTGAAATATTCATTAAAAAATTTTAATTATAAATTTAAATTTACTGAAAATTACTTCCCCGTAGTAACTATGCTTTATTTAGTTTTTACAAATTTGGGAAAAATTCGTTCCTTTTGTTATCGTCGGGGATAGACCCCCTAATGCTGACAAAACATTTTCCCCTTTTTTAATTGCCAGACTCAATATTTTTTTTAAGGAATTCGGGCGGCTCGCTTCTCTGCCGAAATACCCTCAAGTTGAATCCCAAATTTTTTTTATCCACTCTATAGCTTCTTTACACCTTGGGCCCCTGGTCTCTTTGGCGAATTAAAATTTTACGATGTGGGTGTCTGTGAGCTAAAAAAATTTGTGCTTTTTTCTTTTCAGGACCCCAAATTTTTGCAGCAGCTCTTGTTGTTTTATATGTATTTGTGTTATTCCCGTATATTTGTTTTTAAAAAAAAGATTTTTAATTTGCAAAGAAAAAATAATACCCTGTTAGAAAAAAAATATACTATGTAAGTACTCTTGTAGTAGTTTGGTCAACGTAATTAGTAGTCAAGGATTAACGCGTAGTCTGGTTAAACTAGGTAGCGTAGGAATCCGTTGGGTTTGAATACCACCAAGTGCATGAATTTTTTTCCCCATTAATTTGAGTTTTGTGACCACATAATTAAAAGACTCTTAAAGGTAACCCGCCCGGTTTGGGTTTCCTTCAACTAAAGAGTGTTATTATTATTATAAGTTAAGTTATCATCCCTGTGTTAAAACTTTCGCGGGTTGTCACATTACTCAGACTCGCTTTACTAAAAAATTTGCTGAAACCCAGACTTGAAACACCGACCTCCAGGTTACCCAAATCCCCGCCTTATCGATCATACCCCTGGGTCGGTTGTTTATTTTTTTTATTACTAATGCTTAATGTGCCAAAATTATGTTCTAGACACACTTTGCCCTTTCGGTCCTCACCTTCTAATTAATACCCTCAAAAGGTTGATGATTTGTGTAATTTTTTATCCTTAAAATGGATACTCACAAAAAAAATGGGGTGCTTTGTAGCAGATCTAAAAGGTATTCTTTATGCATTATGATTTTCTTTATTTAAAATATTTTATTAGTTTATTCTGACTTTTATTTTTAAAAATGCTGTTATTTTTACTATCATTATTATACTTTAGTCAATTATAAGGGTATTATAAGTGTATTGTATACAGTGGGAAAGCAATGTTTTTTAATGCACTCTAAATAAAATAAATAAATTGAAATTGAAAATTGGAATTACAAAAAGTGAGCTTGAATGAAAGAGCTTATTAAAATGAAAGACCGTGTGGATTTTGGAAAGCATTTAGGTTGAGTGTTGAACACGTGTTTCGTTCATAAGATAAATGATTCGTGCTACTGCATACATTATCCGTGTTACAAATACATAATAATAAATGTTACAAATACATATAAATACATAACATCATGTACAACGGACTTTTTGCACACAGTGCCTTCGATTTTCTATTTATAAACCGATTTGTAAAGCGACCTTAGTAGCTTAGTAGAGAAGGCGGCGGACTTGTGATCTGGAGGTCTGTGGTTCAAGTCCCAAGCTAAGCAAATATTGAGTGGAGCGAGTTTGAGTAGGTGTGAGATTGGGTCGGGTGGAAGAGATTGCCTAAGGCAATAACCTCACCCTTTAGTTAGGACATACAATATTATGTATTATTTATAAATTTATTTTTTTTCTATGATATTTTTTTACTCCTTTTACTTCTCTTATATTGTATATTAATTTGTACCTAATTACCTATCTGTATTGTACATGTATACCTGTATGTTAAATTAATAAAGTGTTAAATAATAATAACTATGTATGTATGTACGAATTTCTTTGTGGTGAAGCACAAGGCCTCTTCACAATTTTTGTGGGTAGCGCAGCATTACTAAGAGCCTCCTTTACATTTCGAATTATTCTATTACATTAAATTCTTTTTACTCTGGTAATGCCGCCACTGGTCGTTACTCATACAAGTAACTACTCATTTTTCCTCACGAGGTATGAGTGGACCCCGAACATCCAAGTACAAAGCAGAAAAAATCCTCCCCCGCTGGGAATCGAACCCAGGTCACCATGTGTGCAATGCCTAGCGCGCTAACTCGCTCTGCCACAGTGACTACTAAATAATAATAACTATGACTGACAAAAATGTGATAACTTAACTTGACTCAACTGATGCAAGTACCTACCGGTGTCGATGGCACGTTGAATACACCAGTTCTCATTCAGTCACTGAAGTTAAGCAACGCCTAGGTGGATGGGTGACCATTCGGATTCGAAACCGCGTAATGCTGGCTATTTCCTGCCCCATTCAGGCTGCCATGGGTGAGATTAATTTGAGTAGGTGGTTTGTGAGTCATTCAGCGAACGGAGGATAAAACCGCCGTGGTGATAAATACTTGCATGCCTCACAATTGCCTCACATTACATCACCTAAAGTTTTTACTCATGAAAAACTTTACATTCATTTCTTTTCGGCACTTCGTCATGTACCCTACCTTCCCCACCCAGGCAGATTGAGTGTAAGCAAAGCGCTTCAAACCCCATTTTGCACAATTTTGAACGAGTGATTGCGGGAAGGAACAAAGTCATTGTTTAGATAAGTATAAAAGAATGGACATATAGCAAAAAAATAAACAGTATATAAATATACATATATTACATATATTATATCCTTTAGCATAGTCCTGTCTCCGAATATACCCCGTTGCATAGCGCTCCATTCAAACTCCATTTCATCGCTATTCAACAAAGTCAAGCGACGAATTTTGGGTAACTCATACCCAGCCTCCGTGGCGTAATGGTTGTGACAACTACCCTCCAAAGTTCCCGGTTTGGACTCCCAGTTGGGGCAGACTTTTGGGAAAAAAATTCTGTTCCCTCCAAACACGTGATGCTAGAAATTCCGACTCTGGCCAGGCTGGGTGAGGTTGTGGGTAGCTGGTACGATTTCCAGCGATTGCAGGGTAAAACCCCCGTCCTGACTATTTCAAATCAGGCTTTTTTTTTATTTTATTTGACAGTATGGTTCGACATCCATTGATGGATTTAAACCAGTCATAACTAGAAAAAAGGTAAACATCAGAGGGAAGACATACTACGGGATCGGTAGGCTACAACACAGACCACAAGCGTCTACAGTAACTCCTGTTTCATGACTACGAAATAAAAAAGGCTCGCCTTCAAAAACGATAAAAAATAATAATAACTACTCAAATTATCTTGACTTAATCTTTGCTGAATTTGGCACTTCAACCACTGACCTCTCAGTTACGACCGCTAGAAGAACGAGAAGAAAAAAAGAAAATACCATGTAAAATTCTAAAATAATATTGTATGTAAAATTATCACAACAACAAAAAAAAAATCGGAGCAAAAAATATACGAACACAATACTTTAGATTTCTAATATTAAAAATTTATCGGAAGTAATATATCGGCCGGTAATCCACCACTGCATAAAAGTCCTCTAGCCTAGTTCGGTCCCTGAATGTAAGTTATGTAAGCACATCTCCTCGTTCAAACCCCATTTCAGCGCCATTCAACTTTCAGGCGACGAATTTGTAAAGGGTATAAGTATATCAATATTTGTATAAGTATATAAATATAAGAATTTATATGCTTATACCTACTTTCTTTTCGATTATCAGAAAAAGGTATAAGTATAAGTAGTGCTTTATTTAGAATGTCAGCGCAAGACAGGTAGTTCCATTAGAAGTATTGAGACGCAAGAAGTATTCTCAATGAAATATTATTATTCTCGTAAGGAGAAATAGGAGAGAGAGACAGACAAATAAAGAGACAATGGGAGGAGGAGAGAGAGAGAAGTAGAGAAACAATGGAAGAGATGGAGAGAGAGATATCTCTATTAACCTCTGTAGAAAGAGGTAAATAGAGATACGAAGTGGAGAAAGAGAGAGATAGAGAATATAAGGAGACGAAGAGAAATAAAAAGGGGAGAGAGATAAATAGAGAGACAAGGAGAAAAAAAAAATATACAGGCAATAATAATGCGAAAAATAAAGTCAAAAAAGGAGAGACCAGAGAAAAAGAATAGAGATAGCAAAAAAAAAGGGGGAATTCTAGGGTATAGAATTCAAGTAGGAATTTCTTCCGAGAAGGATATGGATAATAGGGACATTGGAAGGGGAGTCCTGCCCTAGTCCCGTCCCCTAGTCCTGTCCCTGGGGGAGCGTGAAACCAAGAGATCCCATTCTCAAAACGAACAGAAAACCTCATTTTGACGAAGAAATAAAACGGGTACTTTCAGAACACACAGAAAAACAATTTTGCGGTACTCGAGGAATTCGCACAGACAAATATAAAAGAACAGTTTAATGTAGTATCCTACACAGCTGGTAAATGACACAGTTCAGTCGAAGCTGAATTAACAGGAACGCCAGGGACTGGCAATATTTTCCTGCTTGTAAAGTTTTTCCTGCTTGATTTGTTTTTAAAGCAGGAAAGCTTTATAAGAACTACGAGATTTGTCCAATTTAGCCAGGTTTCCTGCTTACACAAGTCCTATGTATCCAGATTTACTGTTTGCACAAGTCCTGTTTATCCAGGTTTCCTGCTTACACAAGTCCTTTTTATCCACGTTTCTTGCTTACACAAATCCTATGTATCCAGGTTAACTGTTTGCACAAGTACACAAGTCCTATTTATCCAGGTTTACTGCTTAAGCGAAGAGTTGAGGACTATAAGCAAGGATATGGCTGGAAGACTAAAAGGAAAGAGTAGACAGACAGCAGTCTAAATCACATACAAGCCAAAACAAAGAACAGCTTTTGGAAGACCATACTTTCCTAATTGGGCCGAAACAAAAAGAAACCAACCTCCAGTTAGGTTACCATTGATCGTTCAATGGATCGTTCTGCTCTTTTGAAAAAATAAAAGGTAGACATGGCAGTTTTTTGCTAAAAAAAATTCTGGCTATATTATAACAAATATATATTTTTTTTTCAGTTTGGGTTTAACATTGCTTTTAACTGCATGGTCATATAAAATATACTATCACGACGGGGGTGTTACTCTCCATTTACAGGAAACTCACAAACCAGCTACCCACATTAACCTCACCCAGCCTGGGTTGGGCCGGAGCATCACGAACTTTTCACCTCGCACTGAAAGGTGATTGACCTCGGTGAACATGACAGGGGTGTTACCCTCCACTTGCAGGAAACTTCCAAACCTGTTACTAACCTCACCGGAATAACAGCATCACAAAGTCTTCACCTCGCTGGACATCGTTTAACTTCGGTGATCCTACGGGGAACGGTGCATTCAACGCGCCATCGACACTGGCTATAATTGTAGTTTTGACATCTCCACTAAATAGTAGTTCTGACATCTCCACTAAATAGTAGTTTTTTTTTAATTTCCACAATAATAGCACAAATATTTTTTTCAACAATAATAGCACTGTTCAAAGTGTTCAGCCAGTGTGTTGATTATTTTGCACACAGTAAAAAAGCAAAATATATTTCAGTTGAACGCCAGCTGTATGACAGCCCAAATGTTCGAACCTAACAATTATTACATTCCATGTATAATAGTGTGTACCTACTCGTGTAAATAATATGATAACATGACGTTCATTTAGGTACATCGTGTAGCTATACAATTTTATTTTATGTACAATACGAGTAAAAAATACACTGCCAATTATGTACACAACACTTCCTCGTGAATGTTAATTTGATTTTTACTGAATCACTTTTACAGAGGTTCTCAATCGATGCTCTTCAAATTTATTTATATGGAAGAATACCGTTTCTCCTACAACCTAGATTCTACAAAAACATCTTTATCGACAAGTCGCAAGTCGTAGGACCTTATTTTTGTATTTTTTTTTTTTTTTTTTTTTTCTCTCCAAAAATTTGGATTTTTACTTTTTTTTTTCAATTACTTTTTTCATGTAAAACACTAACTCACCAATACATACAAAATAACATTAAAATTGGATCACCACAAGGAATATATTCATTCGACAGACACAAAACCAAAGTTGTTCAGGAGGTTTTTCATCCAAAAATATAAAAAAACACTGCCAATTATGGACTCTATACTTCCTCGTGATTGTTTCACATTTTTAACACGTGCCAATTTTGAGATTTTATACTAAATTACTTGTATCTCCAAAACGACTGCACCGATTTTCTTCAAATTTGTTTTATATGGTAGAAAATCGTTTTTTCTACATTCTAGATTCCACAAAAATTTCTGTATCGGCAAGTCGTGGTCCTTATTTTTTGACTTTTTTGTCCAAAATTTCGGATTTTCTTAAATATCAGAGTCTAATTATAATTAATTAAAAATATATATATAAATAGCCTATGTAAAACAATTATATGCATACACACACAAAATTTCATTAAAATCGGGTGTACCGTTCACGAGATATAAGCGTTTAAGTAAAAAGTTAGTGGTCAGGCGCATGGGCTCTTTCACCAAGAACCGCTAGTACGAATTCGATGAATTTAAAATGGGACCATCTACAGAATGTCTCCTAGATGTGTGCAAAATTTCATAAAAATCGGTCGAGTAGTTTCCGAGATTTGCGCGTTACAAGGAATCGTTTTAACAGACCGACAGACCGACAGACCGACAGAACGACAGACAGACACAAAACCAAATTTGCTCAGGAGGTTATGAAACGTCCAGAAATCTGAAAAAAATTGAAATCGGAGCAAAAAAAATATTTTTTTTACAAAAACGAACACAATACTTCCGATTTCTAATATTAGAAATTTCTCGGAAGTAAAATTGGAGCGAAAAAATATAAAAACTTCCGATTTCCAATATTGGAAATTTCTCGGAAGTAATATAAGGGTGGTCAAATTCAACAGCTGCAAAATAACATGGGATATACTGGCAGTTTATAATTGAAACTTTTTTTCCAACTAGGCACTTGAATTATTAATAATGGTCGCGTTGTTCAGAAATTTCAAAAGATATTTTCATGAAATAAATCCAGGGTCACCGTGGCTTTGTTTCAGCTTGGTGAATTTATTAGTTTGCATGTGGGAAATTTTTCAATAAAAAAAAAGCGAAAAAAAAACTATGATTTTGAACCCAGTATAGGATATACAATTATACACGTATACAGGGTGTCCCATTCACAATTTTGAAGTTGACCTTGAAATAAACTTGATGGACACAATCTGGGTGGATTTGTGAAGGTCATCATTAAATGTACTCCAAATATCTAAGAAAACCACCGAAAACACAAGTTTTTTTTTATCTCCATTAGTTCTCGAAACATTTGAATATCTCGCTTATAACGGTTGGGTGGAAGAGATCGCCATAGACAATAACCCCGCCTTTTAGTTAGGACATATGTATATTTGTACATACATATTTATGTCTTTATTTGTATATAGATATTGTATTAAATTATTTTTAACCTGGCTCATCATAATATTTATTAAATATAAAACATTTCATCGAAAACTCCAGTTTTTGGAATTGCTCCCAAAAATGAAGCTGCGTTTTCTCTCTGGATTACTAAACCAACCCTTTGCATCAAGAAGAAATTTGATCTGGGATCTCCTGGTTTTTTTTACTATCCATTTTGTAATTACATAATTTGTTTGCTTCTTTATTAGAAATATTCAATAACAATAATAACAGTGACACACCCTGTATGAAGTGTATATTATGTAGATCGCGTACGTACGCCGCGCGCCGTGGCTTTGCGAATCATCAATTTTGCGAACTGCAAAAGTTGTGTGCTCATAACTTGGCGAGTTAATAATGCAGGAGCTACTCGCTCGCCCTGGTGCAGTCAGCAGTGTGACCGCGGGCCGTCGAATGCATAATTGACATCACAGGATGTTGCCTTTAGGGGGAGGGAGAGAGGAGGAAGGTGCAAGGTGCAAGGGAGGAGAGAAGAGAAAGAGTTAGGAAGGGGTTGTATAGGGAGAGATGATTTGAAGAAGGATAGAAAGAAAAGAGGGAGAAGGGAGAAATAGATAAATAGATAAAAAGGAAAGTAAAAAAATAATTGTATTTATTTTTAAACAAAAAATATTACAATGGTTGGCACAAAAATACATGGTATAGGTATAGTAACAAAAAGATGTAAAACATTAGCTAAATAGCACCTCTGAGACTAATCTTTTTAACTATATTATAAAAATCATTGAAACTTTTTTTTTTACTATCCATTTTGTAAATGTACATGATTTGTTTGCATCTTCATTAGAAGTATTCAATAACAATAATAATAGTGGTACACCCTGTATGAAGTGTATATTATGTAGATCGCGGGAGAAATAATGAGGGGATTGACAGATTGAGAGATATGGTAGAAGAAAAGAGAGAGTCAAAGAAAGAAAAAGAAAGGAGAGAGAGAGAGAGAAAAAGACGTATAGAAAAAGAGAGAGAGAGAGAGAGACGAAGAGAGAGATAGAAAATAGCTGAATAGAAGAAGAACATGGTGCATTAGAATTTTTCACACTAATGAAACAAATTAGGTACCTCTATCTAGCACAGATTTAACCATCTGTGAAAATATCTTCCAAATTGAGTATAAGAGAGAGAGAGAGAGAGAGAGAGAGAGAGAGAGAGAGAGGAGAGAGAATAAGAGAATAATGAGAGAAAGAGAGAAAGAGAGGACATTTAACTATTATTATTATTATTATATAATACCTTATTAAGAGGACAGTATTTAGAATATAAACTTTAAAGAGAGAAAAAAAGAAATTGAACAGAACACAAAAAAAACGAACACAATACTTCTGGTTTCTCATATTAGAAATTTCTCGGAAGTAAAATTCATAAAAAAAGAAAAAGAATAATAGTGTCCTAACTAAGGAGCGGGGTTATTGCCTGCGTCAATCTTTTCCACCCATATGTTGATCTAGAAGAGAGAGGCAGGCAATTGTGCAGGAGAGTAAGAGAGAGAGAATGAACTAGGATGAGCGAAGAAAGAAAAAATAAATATGTATATTTTAATTTAATTTATTCATTATTGACGGGTCAAGCCCAATGTACATTGATTACATAGAAAAATATAAAATTATTACAAAAAAGAAACAAAAAAAGAAAATTTAAGAAGACAAGTAAAATATCACAGTTAAAACGTAGAGAATCAAGTTGTCTATAGAAATGAGTAATGAGTTTATACCTAAATATATCCTCTCCGCTCCCAATGTCCTCGTAAGAGGACATTTATTTTATAGTCCTAAGTGCCCAAGCTATAAATTTATACTACCAAATAGCATAAAATGTTTGTCCTCGGGTGAGGACACCGGTCACTTTGTACTACAAAACGAAAAATGGTGTTGGGCGCGAAGAGGATATAAGGAAAGAGATGGTAAAGAGTAGAATTTTTTTGGGTGATTCCATTACTTTCCTTTCTATAGGATAAAGAAAGTAAAAAGAGATAAGGAGAAATAGAATGAAATAGGAGAGATAAATGAACGAATAATAATAATAATAATGATCTTTATTATTTTATCTTTTGTATATACATTTTTGTGTTTCCATGAAGTAATAGTGTACTTTTCGGGAAGAGAGGGATAAGGAGAAGAGAGAGAGAGAATATAAAAAGGAGGAGATAAAGAGAGAAAGAGAGTAGAAAGAGAAGAAAGCTAACAGATAGTCAAGATCAGGTGCATTCGGTTGTAAAGATTGAACATTTCCAATTCAAAAACTTGAAAACAAATTACTCTTCATATTGTACATAAACATATACAATTAGACACTCTATACAGGGTGCAGACGCGGCCGGTGCTAAGGAGCTGCGAAACTGCAGCACCCCCAGACAAAAAGAGGAAATGTAAAAATCATCACACATTTAAAGAATAATTAATGCATAATTATTCTTTAACTACTCGCTTGCCATGCGGAAGGTCTCGGGTTCGATCCCCCGTGCCGACAAAAATTAGTATTCTTAATTTGGTTACAATTATTTGTAAGGGATACCTACCGGTGCGCTCGTGTTGACCCAGCACCTAATTGGGAAGTATTGTGTCACTTCTCGCCCATCATAGGGGAGGCATACTACGGGATGGGCAGGCTACAACACAGACCACAAGCGTCTACAGTAGCTCCTCTTTCATGGCTACGAAATAAAAACGGCTGTGAAACACTCATCTTTAAAATAATAATAATAATAATAATTCCGTGTCCGTGAGATAAGTATTGATACCTAAATCACGGTGGTGAAAGGATTATATGGACGCCCAGATCCAATGCCTAGGCTCCTTTCATATGCATTGATTCTATTTGGTTTTAACGTCCTGACTTGAGGTAGATAGGACGGGGGTTTTACCCTCCATTCGCTGGGAATCGTACCAGCTACCCACATTAACCTCACTCATCCTGGGTAAGGTCGGAATTTACCAGCCTCACATGTTCGGAGGGAACAGAAGTTTCTGTGCGAAAAGTCTGCTCCAACCGGGAATCGAACTCAGGATCTCTGGACTACGGGCGGTAGTCACAACCGTTATGCCACGGAGGCTGACATTATCATGCCAGCCTCCGTGGCATAAACAAACTCAAACTCTTTAGATACTGAAAGAACTACTCTATACATCCCATTTTAGTCTGGTTAATGTGGCAGCACCCCCAAAACATTTTCTCACCGGCCGCGGCTGACAGGGTGTTCCTATTAATGTACCATTAAAAAATAATCACACTGTATGGATGTGTCTACGGGCTAACATTGATTTATGGTAAGTGGGAGGAAGCAAGAAAATAATCAACTTTTTAAAATTAATGTAAAAAAAATATTTTTTGCATTGATTTATTTTTTTTTACATATTTTTGACGTTTCATAGCCTGAGCAACTTTGGTTTTGTGTCTGTCTGTCGGTCTGTTAAAAATAATCCTTGTAACGCGCAAATCTCAAAAATTACTCAATGGATTTTTTAAATTTTGTAAACATATAGAAGACGTTCTGTAGATGGTCTCATTCTAAATTCATCAACTTTGCACTAGCAGTTCTGTATAAAAGAGACCATACGCCTGACCATCCAATTTTGATTTAATAAAATTAATGTAGGATTGTGCATATTATTGTTTTACATAGGCCATCAATAATTATGTTTTAATTAATTATGATTTAGCTCTGATATTTAAGGAAATCCGAAATTATGGACAAAAACGTCAAAAAATAAAGTTCACAACTTGCCGAGACAGAATTTTTTGTAAAATCTAGAATGCAGGAAAAATATTATTCTACTATGTTACATTTGATTAATCAAACACCTCGGCCGAGGTGTGAAGAACGCCTATACAAAGAAAGAGACAGCCCGGCAGAGTGTAAGGTTACGGAAAACATAGTTCCAATGCATTTCATGTACTTTCAGCCAGCTAAAAGTGCAACATGAATTTCAAAAATCGCGATTTTTATTGCAGAAATGGGCTCTACGTTGAAAAATAAGTTGATTTGACTCTTTGTTTGACTTCCTAGGCCATCGGGAACCCTATTTTCGAGACCCCCCAACAATCGTGAAAGACATGAAAAGATTCATAATTTTGTTTTTTTTTTTTTTTCTGTTTTTTTTTCATACGGATCCTTTGAGACCCGACTTCGTGTCTTTAACTTGGCACTGAAGATTAAGTGAGGTGTCTAAAGTGATCAAGATATAATGGAGATGAGCCCGGACCAAAAAAAAAATCTAAATTATAAGCGGGCGGCCCATTTGGGCGGCCTCAGGTTTTGGGAGCCCAAATCGGGAATTGAAGGATAATACTAGTCTTAAGTGGTATCAAATGAAAGATCTTGATGAGCAGATACCAAATTTATTGATTTTATTCCTTCATCCGGTCCACTGGGTGGCACCTGGTGGCCTTCTCATTTTCTTTGGCGGGTAGGTACCTTCGAATTCTTAGCTTATAGTGGTTAGATCTTGGCCAGTATGTATTTTTCGAGATGACCTCGCTCTCTCACTGCAAAATTTTAAAGTTTAAGTTTCCAAGTATTAATTTAGTTCATTTTCCGTTCGTTTCTGTAGAAGATAACTTTGTCTATTGGTAGCATGCTTGACCTGCCACCCAGTCAGCATGGGTTCGAATCCTGGCGGGGACGAAATTTTTTAGCTCTATATTTTCAATTTGGGCTTAACGTTGTTTTGTTTTTCCGATCTTTATATTTGATCTTCATGACGACCCCATTACCCTCGCGCGGAAAATTTTAGAAGTTGCAGAATTGGACAATGACCTGTGGCGGCATTACGAGATTGATTTGGGACAATCATGGTGGGATGGAGATAAAATATGATGAATTATGTAGCTCTCATAATGTCTCTGTCATAATGTTTTTCTCTGTCCATTATGTCCGGGGTACACTCATACCTCGTGAGGTATTGATAAGGGACTTCACAACCGAGTTCTCTCCCGCTCATGGTTTTATCAACACCAAATTGTCTCCCGTCGCGTCGCTTGCATTTTTACCTGATTTTATACCTACATAGTTTAGGCCTAGCATAAATTTTTTTATCGAAACACCTAGGAATCATTGATATAGACCTGAGGCATGGCCTTCTATGTATTTTTCCTAACCCTAATATAAACCCAAGGCATGGCCTTCTATATATTTACCTTACCCTATTATATTCCCGAGGCATTGCCTTCTATGTATTATCCTTAACCCTATATACTATATTCCTGAGGCATGGCCTTCTATGTATTTTTCCTAACCCTAATATAAACCCAAGGCATGGCCTTCTATATATTTACCTAACCCTATTATATTCCCGAGGCATTGCCTTCTATGTATTATCCTTAACTCTATATACTATATTCCTGAGGCATGGCCTTCTATGTATTTTACCTAACTCTACTAAACACTGAAGGTATTGCCTTTCATTAGTTAGAGATTTAAAAGATTTCCTTATAAAAGGCCCATTCTTATATATAAATGATAATTTTATAGTTTTCATTTTCTTAAATAAATAATGTAAAAAAGCATGGTCTTATTTCCGGGAGAGATACTCGTGGTGACCCCTGCAACAAGCCGGAGAGAATTCGGGTAAGAAAAGGTCAACGGGAGAGAATTCATTACCTTACCTTGATAAGGTGATTACAAAGTAATTTCTTTGGAATTTGTAAATCCAGGTGTTTTAGTGTCTCTCATAGGAGGCTCCGAGGTCTAATTAGCATTGAAAGATAAACCTAATCATGTGGAGAATAGAATCAAAAGATCTTGCATTGCAAATTTATATATTATTTACTCACTTTGGGGACTCAGGGGGCCAAATCTGTGATCCAAATACATATTGACCTTAGAAAAATTAAATACGTACTGCTAAAACTATATCTTAAAAAAAAGACAATTTGGTACATTCACATTTTCCCAGCTTATTTACTTTTGTCATTCCTAATTTTTCAGTAGTGTATGAACCTATATTTTCGTACAAAAAGAACTGATATCCCCCAAAAACACCACTTCGTGGTTAAAAAAAGAAGAACGCCTCACTCAAAGAATGATTATAATTAGCTAAAAATAAATGATATCAAATTGAGAACACCTTGTCCCCTCTCTTTCTATATCTCTGCACTCCTCTCTGAATTTATTCCTCTTATGTTTAGCTTTATTTATCCTTTCTAGGGGTCATCCCAAACTTGATTTCTCTTTAAATTTACTTGTTGCACGGCAATAAAAAATGGCGGTCGTGGTGTAATTTTCTCGGTTCAAATCAAATAATTTCAGAAAAATCATACTCCGACCGCCATTTTTTATTGCCGTGCAACAAGTAAATTTAAAGAGAAATCAAGTTTGGGATGACCCCTAGAAAGGATAAATAAAGCTAAACATAAGAGGAATAAATTCAGAGAGGAGTGCAGAGATATAGAAAGAGAGGGGACAAGGTGTTCTCAATTTGATATCATTTATTTTTAGCTAATTATAATCATTCTTTGAGTGAGGCGTTCTTCTTTTTTTAACCACGAAGTGGTGTTTTTGGGGGGTTACGTATTTTGAAAGGTTAGGACTGACTGAGTATTACTTGTGGTTTCAATTGTTCGTGCCAAAAGTTTACAAGTCTCAAGGTTTTGGAAAGTAAATTTTCTTCAGGAAAGCTACATACATTATCTATAATCCCAATGAGACGGTTAAAAAGTTTTGACTGTGGTAACTTAATAAATTTCACAGAGCCATTTTGTCCTTGAACCAGATTTTCAAAAGTTTTTAAGTAGCTTGCAATAATCCATGACTATAACATTACATGTTATGAGCGAAGTTCTTGACGTTCCCTTAGCTTGGATTTAAAATATGATTTTTATTGATTTGTAAAAGAAAACTCTGAGTGTAATTTCAAATGATAAGCTATTTGTGTAACTACATTATTATAAAATTATATCTCTAGTTATATGGTAAAAAAAAGTGGATTACTCTCACTCAAAATCAGTATTCAAAATACAATATCCAAAACAAACATGTGAAAGATACAGGGTGTGCTATAGGTAAAGTTAAATATTGAATACAGGATGACTCACCTAAAGTTTGCGCTCGCAAAGCAATGTCCATTGTACGAACAAGTCGCGACGGAACACGACTTCACCCGAGGCGAGTCACGTAACTTGATGACGTCATATGTGATGTTGAAGCCGTATACATCGAGCAGATTATCTAGCGCCCGAACATGGTTCGTGTCGAGCCGATCTAACCCGAACTCAATGACGAGGAAAGGTCGTTCCGTGCTCACGATGAGCTCCGTCAGTACGTTCTTGTCGTTCGCGCTGAACACAACGCGCTCGGCATACTTCGTAGATTCGTCTTCGTAGTAAGCGTACTCCTTGATGACAAGTCCAGTCGTGACGTAGAGCTGCGTCAAATACACAACGATGACATCCGCATTCTCATTAGGAACTTCCGAAGTGGTATTTGTCAACGAAAACCTCGACTGCGCCAGTGAAGATTTATAATTTGGCACCGAAAAAGATCTGTACGGTGCGTTCGTCATCAAGATCGGACGAGCACTCGGTTTCAGTTTCACCTGTTTCCGATGCGTGGCGCGCTTCGTGCCGTTGATTCGTTTGTTTCCGGAACGGTTCGGTTGTGTCCGGTTTGCGTCGTGTTCGTCCAGCGCAGTGTCGAAAGGTCCGTTCACAAAGAGTCCTGGTCGGGCGTGCCGACGTAGGCGGACGTCTGCGTCTTCCCCAGTGTTTTCGATGACCCATTTGCAGAGGATGGGCACGGGGAAACTGTTTGGGAAGTTGGGGGTGACGATGACGCCGAATTTGGAGGTGAGTTTGCCGCCACATCTTGGTTCGGTGGTTGAGAGGGGCGAGCAGAGAAGTAGTGTGAGGAGCAGGTTGAGAAGTCCTTTCTGAACAGGTGGCATGATTTGGTATTCTAACTTTGTAAAAGTGATGGTAGTTGTCTTTTTTATTTAATTATTCATATTGTTACTTTATCACACATGTTGTTTGTCTGTTTCCTGAGGTAGTAGTCCTATATTACTTTCCGGGTAACAATACTGAAACAGTGACTGCAGAGAGTCAATAAATAGAAAATCATTTGAATTCAATTTTAATATAAATTATACCGATGGCGCGAAACTCCATTGTTGGCCTTTATTAAAATAAAGTTATGTACATTTTTTTATATTATGAACGGGTTTTATTTATTTTTAATGGACTATTCGAAATTTTAATCTTTTTTTAAACGAAATCAACAAAAAAATAAATGTGATGATGAACTTATTTTTCCTACTGACATAGATAAAAAATATTTTACAAAAACGAACACAATATTTCAGATACCTATAAAAATGTATGTAGATGTGCTCGAAAGTATTTCAATTTATTTTATACAAATACTACGAATGAAGAGCTTTGTGAAACATTCTTTTTAATCCTACAATATTAATACTTTTCCGCCATATTTTCATTTCAGAAATTTCAGGAACTCCACAGCCTTCCCTTCTTCAACCCTGCCGAATTTGTAATACCTGTTGAAACCAGTCCGGAGAAAATTAACCACAAAAGAGGATCACCCACCTTTAGACCCTCGGGGGTATCCCATTTTGCTCTCGTCATTTTCCCCATTTTCGTTTTAGACTATCTCTCAGTTATAATAGTGATAATAATCTTTACATTATAGCACTTTTACCTTGCTCTCTCTCTCTTTGTCTCTCACTGTTTCGATCTCTATTGGTAATTTTTCCCTAACCTCTTTTTTTCTCTCTCTATCTTTCTCTCTCTCTCTCTTGCTCTCTTTCTCTCTCTCTCACACACACACACACACGCACTAGCTCTTTCTCTCTATTGGTTATTTTTATCCTATCCCCCTCTCTCTCTTCTCTTTCCCTCAATCTCACACACACATCTACACGCACAGAGCACACACACACCTGTACGGACCTACACACACACACCCAAACTTTCTATTCCTCTCTCTATTTTTCTCCTCTTGAATTCCTTTATTTTCTGGTTCCTTTTCTCTCTCTCTCTCTCTCTCTGTCTCTCTTTCTCTCTCTCTTTCACTCTCTCCCTCTGATTCAATGACTTATTTTCCTTCTATGTTATAATATTTCAGGAAAAAAATAGTATCTAAGTAACCTTCCCGGAATATCTCTATTTTCCTAAACAAGCTGTTTACATTGATAAGTTCGATCATCTTTACCTCTCCTAATCCCATAGTTTCCGGTCGAACCAACAATTGGGGGAGAATTTCTTATTTTAAGAGGTTTTTCTATTCAAAGGCGTTAGGAATTTTATCTACTGTCCTAGAAAATCTCCTTGTTTGTGCCTGTAGCTTCCAGAGGTCGCGGGTTCGAATCCCAGACGGGACATGACAAGTTGTCCTCCCATTTGTTATGTGTACCATATAATAATATGTCCTGGGCTTACTGTTGGAATAATGGGACTTTAGTCCTCATCGGGCAGTATAAATAAGGCTATATTATTATTATTATTCTAAGCTTGATCAATCTTAAGTACTACTTTAAGAATAGTTTCCTCTCACCACACCGACCTCGGTAGCTTGATCAATAAAGCATCGGACTTGTAATCTGGAGGTCGGTGGTTCAAGTCCGGGTTTTAGCGTAAATTTTGTAAAGCGAGTTTGAGTAGTTGTGATGTCGCGAAAGTGATTAACACAAATAAATGATAACTTTAGTCTCCTCTCAAAAAGACTTCACTGAGTGGTTCTTCTTACATGTCTCCCTTTGAGCTATGAAAATGATCCCGGAATTGAATTTTTGTGTTTCTGAAAAAATCTGTGCGTCACCTAAAATGACTCACCCTGTTGGTGGTTGTTAGAGGTTTTAATCTTCAGGCTTCCTATATTCAGATTTTGGTGTGTATTACCATGTGTATTTTGGTGTGTACGAGAAGATCACGATACAAAATTAAAAAAAAAATACGAGTAGATAGATTTTTAAATTTCTTACTGATGCAGAGTTCACAAATTCAGTATTTTATTTTCAGGTACTTTCAAATTTGGATACGTTCTTATAATATACTAGCGGGCTACGCCCGCTTCGCGTGGCCAAGGCATGGCCACATTTTAGTTAAGGCATGGCCAAGAGTAAAAACAAAAGCAAGCTCCAGAAAGAAAATTCAATTTTAGTCCAGATGACTTTTATCTCGTATCAAGGTGTTAACTGGCTAGAGAATCAAAATGAAAAGCTACGCAGTGTATTACAGAGCTTATGTCAGAAAGTGTTTTTGAACTTTCCCCTCTCCTCTAGTCTAGTGCATAGATACCTACTTTGTCTCGATGCTTTTCAACGAATTTCGAAGCAGCAGTTCTCAAATTGTGCCTAAACATTATTTGCTGCTAAGTACACTGACGTTATAATAAAGTAAATAGGTAGGCTTTTATGTTTCTGTTTATACTGAGGCACTTTATTTTTATATTTCTTACGAATATAATTATGTAGATGATATGAGAAAAAGATTATACCGCTATATTGGATACATAGATCAGAAGGAACTTAGTTACCTATACAATTTTAACTTACCAGTACGGAGAAACGGTAATACCTATATTAATGAGTGACATGAGCTCGCATTTATAAGAACAGATTATTTTGTTAGTACACCCCTACATCATAAAAATAATTTCGACGGACACATTTATGGGGAACCTCTGATGAAATCTAATTTTGACCATAAGTTGAGAAACCCTATTTTCTTTTAAAATTTGTTTCTTATTATTCCCCTACATCACAAAAAAAGCTGTCTGCCAAATTTCAAGTCATTCGGCTCAACCGTTTTGAGAATCTTGCAAGACGCTAAAAATGTCTACCTTTGTCCATAAGTTGAGGACCCCTGTTATCTTAGAAAAGTCCATTCATAGTAAGCTTTTTCATCACTGAAAGAAGTTGTCTGCCAAATTTCAAGTCATTCAGCTCAACCCTTTTTGAGAATCTGACAACACGCTAAAAATGACTAATTTCGGCCATAAGTTGAGAACCCCTGTTTCCTTCAAAAAATTCGTTCTTAGTACGCCCTTACGTCATAAGGAGAAGCTTTCTGCAAATTTTCAAGTCAATCGGCCCAGCCGTTAAGGCTCTGCGTTGATTATCAATAAATGTTAATTTTTGGCCATAAGTTGAGAACCCCTGTTTCCTTCATAAAATCCGTTCTTAGTACGCCCCTACATCATAAGGGGAAGCTTCCTGCAAAATTTCAAGTCAATCGGCCCAGCCGTTTAGGCTCTGCGTTGATTATGAATGAATGTAAATGGATTTTATATATATAGACTAGCCGTTTGCCCGTGCTTTGCAACGGGACTAAATCTCAAATTTACTAAGGCATGGCCGTACTGCTGGACAGCAATGCCTTTTTGAACTTTTTATAATTTTTCTAGACAAAGCGATAATGGTTTTGGGGGGGTCAATTCTGAGACATTTTTCGCTATCTCTTACCGTTTTGGCTAAACAACTCCGGACAAACAAACAAACAAACAAACAAACAAACATAGGTAGGTAGTCCCTTTTTCTGTTTTATATATAGAGATTATATTTATTTTTATTTTTCTAGAATTTCTATTTTAAGGGTTTTCATTGCCACCATTCCTATATTCGGAAGTTTTATTAGGGTTCCTATTTTCAGAGCTCCTAATTTACCGAAGCGTAAGACGACAAAGTTTCTAAAAAAGAAAATTCTGAGCCAATTAATCTCTAGCACCAAGACTCACAAAGTTGACTAAATTCAATTTAAAGTTTGACACTCGACGTTGTCAACGTCCAACGTAGTTTTCAGGACTGAGGACTCAAAGGGCCGTATTATGAAACAGGATTAGTAAATCTAAGCCGATCCTTAGATTTTATATGCTAACCATAGGTATTATAAAACAAGATTTTCTGTCACGAAGCCTGGCTACAGCTGCGTTACGCCACAGAGTTAATATACAGCTACAAAGCCAGGCTTAGATATGACCTCTACAGTAAAGTTGCTGTCAAGGTGAATGTTAAGGGATGTTGTTCACTAAGTTTAACTAATCCTGTTTCATAATTCGCCCTGCTTAGATAATTAGGACCTCTACAGTCGTTGTCAAGGTGAAAGTTAAGGTAAAGGGTCCACTAAGATTAACTAATCCTGTTTCATAATTCGGCCCTAAAGAGCCCAATTATGAAACAAGATAAAAAGTCAAGATAAACCAGAGACTCCCTTAGAGATTCAGGGGGAAATTAATACAGAAAATTGAGGACTTAAGTCATGACTTAGCATTAGTTTTCCCCATCTAAGTTAATACGCAAAATCTAGACTTCGCTTGACACAGAGGTATTACGAAACCGTCTACTAATCTCGCCCTCAATCAATCACAGCGCACTATAGACCGAGTTAAGGGACAGCCTGTCTTCTCCTAACTTTAATCCTGTTTTATAATTATTTCTTAAGTAACCATTGTGACCTTATTATAACCAACTAGTTGCTATCCGCTGCTTCGAAACAGGTATTTTTTTTTTTTTTTAAGTCTTTAAAGGCAGAATTCTCAAATTTCTTGAGCTCTTCCACCCAACCATCACATTTGTCTTAAACAATCACAACATGGCTGGAGTAGAAGTCGACTTCATGTCATTTCTTATTTACATTACCCTCATGCCTCATGAAAAAAATTTCCTTCACAATCTTAACCCACAGGTACTAAAACATTCCGTTTGATTGACGAATGCTTCATTCCATTCTATTTATGTAATTTAAAATATTTCAGCACTAATCAATCAAAAAGACGATGATTAAGTTTGGGTCCAAAAGAGAGCATCGAATTATACCTATCACGTTTTTCGTTGTTGATAATTACTTTTTCTTAAATCTATAATTAAATAATGCTAAATATTTGATATGAACCGAAAACTATGCTAATAACAGAACACATTAGAGAAAATCGGGGAAGAAATTACGAAAATTTCACGAAAAACACGCGCCAAAACGGGTCAAACGCTCGCGTGAAATCTACACACAACCTTTGCGAACAGCTCACCGAGATACAATGAGCGAGATGAAAGCAACCTTTAAAGCTTTCCATCGCATTCGCTTTCCAGACTCCTTATACCAGAGTTAGGAAACGAGAAACTGTTAATAATAATAATGAATACCAAGCCTTTATTACCGCCGTCTATGTTGCTTTGTTGCTCATAGATTGAAGTATTACTTTCATATTTTAATATTGTAATAAATGGAAATACATCCCGTCAATTATTGTTTAAAAAAATATTACATGTAAAATAATAATAATTAATTTATTTGTTTCTAAAATGTACATTTAAACTTCTAAATTTCCCTCCAAGTACTATGCGTACTTTTAGGGCATTGTTTTACATTTTTTTCAGACTGGGGGATGGGGGACTTTAAACAGCCTAAACAGGGCGTAGATCAGCAGTCTGGCTGGGGGACTATAAACAGGGAGTAGACCCGCAGTCTAACTGGGGGACTATAAACAGGGAGTAGACCAGCATTGGCTTGGTTCTGGGGGCCCTTGTCAATTATTAGCCTCCTTGTATGGACAGTGGTAGAAGTGTTGAGTAATTTTTTTTATTTTTTTTTTTTTTCAAGTAGGTACTTTATTTATTTTATGACACATATTCACAAAGATTTTTGTTTATAATAAATGGGTAAGTTGATGTGGTCCTTTTGTGCATGAATGCATGTGTCGGACCACATTTTTTTTTTTTTTTTTATAAGCATTTGTCCTCTTTCAATGTAGGTATATGAATTTACTCGTATATTTATCTCTTTTTTTTTCTTCTTTTTACATCATAGTATGTTATTTCGAATCATCATTCTATTTTCATCAATAACCAACCATTCTCTTATTCTTTCTTTTAGTGCATTTTTGTTTTGAATATTTTTTATATCTTCGGGTATTACGTTGAAAATTCCGCTACCTACATACGAAAAGTGCTTTTTGGTGAGTGATTTATGTCTAAGTGGTTGTATTGTCTGTCCAGTTTGTCGTGTATTGTAAATGTTTGGGTTTAGGGTCCAGGTATGTGAGGTATGTCTTTTTTTTATACAAAAAAATATTATTTTAAAAATGTATAAGTCGTGTAGGGTGGGAACGTCAAATAGTCTGTATAGTTCTTTAGTATGAAAAAGTCTGTCTTTTTTTAGTATTGTTCGTAAAAGTATATTCTGTGTTCGTTGTAGTTTTGTAATGATGTTCTGGTACGCTCCCCCCCAAGTTGTGATGCAGTACTGGAGAAGTGATTGTACTAGTGCAAAATATGATTCACGTAATACTGATTTGTCACATACTTGGTTGAGATTGTAAAAGATGTAAGTCAGATGTCGGAGTTTGTTTTTCAAGTTATTTATATGTCCTGTCCATTTTAAATGTTGGTCTAGTATAATTCCAAGGTAACGTATGTCTGTTTGTTTTTGTAGTTGTACAGTATTATTATCAATGTCAGTCAATTGGATTGTTGAAGATGAAGGTTGTCCCCTACAGTCAGTTGAAAAAGTCATGTAATTTGATTTTTTGAGGTTAAGTTCGAGAGACATGTTTCTGTACCAGTTAGTAATGTTAGTCAGGTCTAAAGTTGCAAGTCTATGAGTTTCTTCCCAAGTATCTGACGAGTAACATATTGCCGTGTCATCAGCATAGCAAAATATTTGGCCCTTACTTATACCAGGAAGATCATTGATAAAACAATTAAATAAGCAAGGACCAAGTATTGTACCTTGTGGGATTGAGAAACAAGGACAATATACAGGGTCAGATATCTGGGAATTTAGTTTTAGTTTTTGTGTCCTGTCTGTTAAGTACGAGTCAAACCATTTCAGTACGTTGTCCCTAAGTCCTAGTTTTTCAAGTTGAGTTAGTAGTTTTGAATGTTTGACGGAATCATAAGCTTTAGATATATCGAGAAATACACCTAAAACTTTCGTTCCTTTGTCTAAGTTGTCATGTAAGTAGGTTGTTAAGTCTAGTAGTGTGTCTTCTGTACCTATTCCTTGTCTGAATCCATATTGTTTGTCTGTTAGTAAATTGTTTGTGTTTAAGAAGTAGTCGAGTCGAGTTTTTACACATTTTTCAAGGATCTTGCTAAAGTTGGTAAGTAAAGAAATTGGTCGATAGTTAGTCAAGTCTTTTTTGTCCCCTTTCTTATGGATTGGAATAATAATACTATTTTTAAAAGAAGAGGGGAACTTTCCGTCAGTTAAACTCAAGTTAATAGTATGTTTCAGTGGGTCAGTAATGTATGGTCCTATGTATTTCATTATTTTAGTATTTAAATTGTCTTCACCAGGAGCACATTTATTTTTCAATTCTTTAATGTACTTGTGTATTTCTGTTGATGTTGTTAGAGAAAAACTATTAAATGTGACATGTGTATTGTTTGTTGTGTTATATTGTGTGGTGTTTGTTGTTTGTGATAAGTTTGATGAGTTAAAATGTGGTGTTTGATGTCTTTGTGTTTCTGTGTTGTCTATTCTATCTGAGATGTTTTTCCCTACGTCTTTAAAGTAGTTATTCATAATAGTAGCAGATTCTAACGTGGTATTTAAACAGTCGTATAAAACATTGTCGTGTCTAATTACTCCACTGTCTGGCTACCATCGTTCACGATGACACCACCCTATGATGATTTACATTTTTTTAAAAAATTATATTTCAATGATATTATTTCAATAAAATGCATCTATCAATAAAGTGAAATCTCTAATAATAGCTAGTAGACTTATTTATGCTGCCCTATTAGGAGTATTTATACTAATGAGTCCCCTAAATTACAGCAGTTACTTTAGAGTCACTAATATGAGATCAGATTCCTGAATAAATAAAGACAAATTCGTCCATTGGGTGGAATTCGAACCTACAGATTCGTTCCAGGATTACCAAGGCTGTAGATAAACCTATGCTCGAATTATGAAACAGGATTGGATTAACTAATCCTGCACTATCCCTTAACACGCTCTCTGGTGGGGAATTTCAACCAAACACAGTGCATATACATCAGCTGTTAAGCGATTAACCAACTTGGATTAACAAATCTTGATATATTATATAATCCTTTTTCATAATTCAGTCCTCAGTGTCACTATTTTGTGATCAAAGTCCAGAATAAATAGAGACGAATTGGTACATTGGGTGGGATTCGAACCAACGAACCCGTACACGTACCATGCTTACCATTGCTCTAGGGAAACCTAAAGAAACACCAATGGCAACCAAACAAACTGGGATCACTAGGCTAGTTAGTCTTGGGGCGGAATTAATAGACATTTTTGCAATATTTCTGTTTCTCAACAATTTGCGTTCTGCTTTTGATAGGGAAAACTACTACTAAAAGAAATCTTTATCTATCACTAGTACTAAGTTATGAATTCTATTATTTTCTCTCTTAAAATTTGACTTACTCGATTTCGTCTATTAATTTCAACCTTAAATTTTTACTATTAACCAAGAGACTAAAATTTTGCACAGTCTTATTTTGAGAAGCTCTTCTTTTTCTCTGTTTTTTTTTCAATGGAAAGTTAAGCATTAGGTTCCTGTGTGTGTTTCGCCCGCGGAGGAAAGAAAGAAAAATAGAAAAAAACAGGAGCAAAAATTCATTTCGTACAAACAGAGGAGACAAACATGACCTTGTTTTAGCAGTAATATATTATTACAATTTTTATTACTGTGGTAGTCTGGTTAGTTACTGTTAGTTTGTTATTCAGAATGTCACCATCTTTATTTCTTGATTATTATTGTTCCCTTATTGTTGCTATATTTTTTTTTTTTTTTTTTTTTTTACTTTTTCAAGCAGTAATTAGATTAATGAGGTTTACCTTTCGGTGTTATCTTGGTAATTATTAAACCCTTGGCTTTTTACTTTCCTTATCCTGTTATAAGGGAAGTATTGTATTCGTCGAAAATTTGACCCACCTTGTTTTTCACATTTCTCAACGAATCATAGCCTCAGGATACCCAAAAAATAGTTTTCGGCCATTGGTTCGTTCGTTTGTCTGTCTGTGTGTATGTGTGTGAACAAGATATCTCGAGAACGGTAAGAGCTAGAGACTTGAAATTTGGTATGAAAGTTGATTTTTTATACCAGACACCACGAAATTTTCGGTTGAAATCGGCCGCAGGGCCGCAAATAGTGACCGCATTACTTTTTTGATATCTTGAACTTTTTGAAACTCGGGTCAAATTTACCATTATGAAGGAGGGAGGGTCCCCCACATGGACTAACTTTTTATTATTCATCTTAGATGGTGGTTGTGACATATCTAATTCAATGATTTTGAGGTGCTGATTACGAATTAGACATTTATTTTTAGCTATCTTATACCGTTGAGTCACCAGTGACGGAATTCGACTTCTTTCGAGTTATAAGGAAAGTCGTGTGGTGTCACACCAGTTTATTTTTCTTCTTCCTCCTCTTTTCTCTCCCTATCCCCCCTACCCTTTATTGCCCTTTTTCTCTCTTTTGTACCCTTTTCTCCGTTCCCCTCTCTTTTTTGACCATCTTTTCCTTCTATCCTTATTCTCTTTATTTCTTTGTCAGTTCAGTAGAAAAATTTTGTCACCGAAAGGGAAGGGGTACGAAACTAGGCTTGCACCAGGTAAACCTGGGTTCGATCCCATTAGGCAAAGGATTTTTCTCTCCATATTGGACGTACGAAGTCCACCCATAAATCGGGGGAAAAATGAATAGTCTTTAATGTGATAGGCCAGGGGCGGAAAAATACAATAACCCTATTGTGATTTTTAAGATAGGGAAAATGTCTTAAAAGGTTCTCCTACCCACAAAATTTGGATATAACCACAAAGAAACACTTTTATTTATTTTTAATGTTGTTTTTATTGTTTTTTCCTTACAGTAGGGAGTAATGGTCCCCGGCCAACTTATTTCAATTTCTCTCCAAACGGAAAATTATTTGCGGGCAAACGATAACCTTGCAGTTAAACGATTTCATGCTGCAAGCTTTTTGGGTTGTCATCCAAATGGATTTCTGAACAATGTTTTTTATGTTTAAAAAAAATTAATTCTTTTCCTAAACCAATTTCAAAGTTGGCTCGCCCCTAAAAACCACAAAATTTTATGTGCAATCAACCATCGTGAGGGAACTTGGAATTTTCCTTAAAAAGGCCATTAAACCCTTAGGAAACTGAACCTAGCCGGCTATAGGGGTTGGTTTAGTCAGTTTTCTGTTTATATTTCCTCTAGCGAAACTTTAGGGGTGAGTAGCGACCAGGTGGATGAAGGGGAAAAAAAATTCCCAAGAATCGGCGAAACGGGCGTTTCAAAAACGCTTCCCAAACTACTTCTTTTTACTTACCCTGGTTTTCCACACGAAGTGTAATTTTTTGCTGAAATATTAAAGACCAAAAAAATACCGCGCTACCCAAAAATTTTGTGATATACTAACACAAAACAAACTTTAATTCATTTTTATTTCTTTGACCGTAAAGCTTTTCCTTATTAATATTCTTTAAAAATTTTTTTATCTCCTCTTTATCTTTATTTCCCCCTGAAATTTTCTTTTATTGCTCTCTCTCTTTTCTTTCTAATCCTCTCCCCACCCTCTTTTGGGTATTTACAACATATCCTTTTCTCTCTCTCCATCCTGAGGGGCAAAGCCCCCAAAATTTCTCGCGAAAATTTCTTTTTTTCCCCAAAAAACCAGTGCAAAAACAGTCAATAAACTTGAAATTGAATTTTCAATGTTCAAAATTTTTATAACTTCATTATTTTACCAATTTTTATTACTTATTTATTCTCCTATTTTTTTAAAGGGTTTTTAGGTCGCGACAATGCAGGTATTTTACTTTCTATTAACCTTCATCTACCTTTTAATAGGAATTCACTTTCTATTATCTTATTACCAAATACAATTCCTTTTTTTCTAACGTAACTGGGTTTAAAATTGAAAGTTATTGCTTTCTGAAGTACCTACAATTTTTTGATTTTTTTTTTTTCCTTTTCTCTAAATTTGGTTGGGGTAGGAAGAGCTCACATGTGGAACCCTCCCCTTTTAAAGAAAGCAAAGAAAAAAGGAACAAGAAGAAAGCGAAGAAAATGATGAAATTTCCTTAAATTTTTTTTTCATGCGTGTGGAGAGCTTTTAGGCGTTTGATTTTCCTCTAGGCCTTCTTTAACTTTAGTTCGGTGAGTCTTTTTAAATATGCAACATTTTCCAAGCACCTTGGGGGGCTTTTAAGTTGAGGGTCAATATCCCTTGGGATCTTAAGCTGTTAAATATGGAATTAAAAAAAGATTCGGTGATAAAAATACCATGCAGTGACGTTAAAAATAAGGTTAAAAAAAGGCTGCGTTTTTTGTAAAGGTAATTAACGCTGAGCACCTTCCAAAGAATCCCAGGATTGGACTACCTGCAAGATCTCATGCATCCGAAAAACCCAAAAAAATATGAAAAAGGAGAAGAAGGGTATTCGAGGATCTTTTCTCCTCCCCCCTTTAAAAAATTTGGGTTCTGGGATGGAGCACTTCACTCAGAATTTAAAATGTTCATCCAAAACAGCTTCGCACTTTCAATAAATGGAAAAAAAAAACCCATCAAGTAATGGGCTGGATAAAAAAAAGATTGAGTTGGCAAATAGGAATCTTTCCCTTAGATTTAAGAGGAACAGATACAAAGGATAATTTTAAACATGGGGGGCCTTACCATGAAGTTAAAAAAAAAAAACACGAAATAAAGGGACAAAATATTTTCCCCGTGTTGCTTCCATTTGGAAACAGTGCCAATTTGGGGAAATTTTTTAGAAAAATTACTTGTTTCTCCAAACCTCAACCGATTTTCTTCAAATTTGTTTTATATGTAAAATATCGTTTTTTCTACATTCAAATTCCACAAAAAATTCTGTATTGGTAAGTCGTGGTACTTATTTTTTTATTTTTTGTCCAAAATTTTGGTTTTTCTTGAATTCAGGCAAATTAAATTTAATTTAAAAATAAATATAAAAAACCGATGAAAAAAATCATATATATTCTTACAAAAAATTTCATCGAAATCGATTTTCCGTTCACGAGATATAACGTTTTTAAAAAGTTAGTGGTCAGGCGCATGGTTCTTTCACCCAAACTGTACTACGAATTGGAATTTAAAATGGGACCACTACAAAAGGGCTTCTAGATTGTGCAAAAATTTCATCAAAATCGGTCAAAGTTTCCGGATTTGCGCTTACAAGGAATTTTTACCAGACCGACAGACAGACACAAAACCAAATTTACTCATAGGTTATAAACGTCCAGAAATATAAAAAAATGAAATTGGGGAGCAAAAAAATTTTTTTTTTACAAAAACGAACACATTACTTTAGATTCTAATATTAAAATTTTTGGAAGTAAAACTGAAACCAAGCAAACCCTTTTAGGGTTTCTATGGCGCCCGCGACCGTCAATTTTTTTTAGACCTCCCCACAGGAGATCGAACCTACGGCCCTGATTTTATTCACTTCATAATCACCAAAAATACCGAAACCGAAAGTTCTGGGTTTTAAAAAGATTTACTATAAAACTTTGCCCTTTATAAATTTACTATTATTTTATCTTTACACCCGGGTAAAAAAATATTTCACAACAGACACGGCAAAATTTCAAGATTTTCAAAAAAAAAACCGGAAGCGGATACCCCCTTATAGGGCCTTCCCCACCGCCCCCCCGGAAAGGTGCATTTTACTGTAGAGAGGGGAGAGAGAGAGGAAGGGGAAGGGGGAGGGGAGAGAGGAAAGAATCGGTGACCGTGGGGACTTTTACCCGTCCCTTGACTATACTTTTTTTCAAAAAAAGGTGGCCACCCCCCCCGAAACTTTTGAACGCGACGGAATATTTAATTCGTAAAGTCCTAATAAAAGGAATTGCCCTAGGCCCTTTCCTTTTGGTCATATTTTTTTTGGCCCCGGTCGGCCCCTTCCCTTTTAGGCCATATTTCTTTATGTTTCTCGAGAATTTTAAATGGAAGCTATAATTTTTATTCCTGTTAATTAAAGTCCAATTTAGGCTGAGTTAATGGGGCTTTTAAATGTTTCAAAAACCTTATCAGGGGCGGAGTAGAGGGTGAATTTTCAAAAACTGTTACACGCTGTATTTCACGTGGTTTAGTTTTTTTCTTTTTTTTTTTTTCATAGTTTCAAAATATTGTTTTACAACCATATAAAAATAAAAAAAAATATTCTTGTTTACTTTAATCAGGGTCATAGTAAGTTTTTTGTAAAAGTACTTTTTTCTAGTCAATTTTTCCGTAAATTAATTGGTGTTCTGAAATTGGCATTTTTTAGAGGGGGAAAGTCTGCATTTGACAAAATTTTTTTTATCTTGAAATCGAAAGAAAACTTAACGGATAAAGGGGTTCAAGATCATAAAAAAAGCCTTTTACCTTATTTTTTTTTACGACAGTGTCCTTAAAGTGGGTAATTTTTTTTGTATTGGAATTTTTGTTGTTGAGGAAACACAATTGGGCATAGAAAATAAATAATACCTAATAAGGGAATAAAACTTTAATAAACAAAATAAAGGGCGAATATAAATGAAGTTTAATTTCTTCTAAAATTTGCCGAATTATATTTTTTTTTTCTCTCTCTTTCTCCTTTTTTAAAATAATTGAATGGTTTAATTTTCACCCCAAGAGTTTGGTTTGATCTGGTATTTTTTTCTCTTAAATTTTGAATAATTGATTTTTAATTTGAGACCTAATATTTTTACTATTTAAAACCAGTAGGGTTTTTTTTTTTTAAATTTTGGGTTTTTTAAAATCGCTTTCAACTGCAGGTCATATCAAAAGGGGTGGTTTACTTCCTCGCAAGAAATCACCAAAACCCGTAAACACAATTTTTCCCCCGCCTGGGTTTAGGCCGGAATCCAGGGCATCACAAGTTTTTCCTCGCTGAACTTTGGGTTAACTTTTTGGGTGATCCTACAATAATCGTTGCATTCAAAGCGCCATCGGAACTGACTCAGAATGATTGACAATTGTTTTCTACAGATTTTCCAACTAAAATTGTCTCAAGAGGGGAACCCCTCGCCACTTTTAGAAAGGGAGCATTATCCAATAACTATTTTTGATACAACTTGAACTTTGAAAAGTAAAAAGAAAGAAAAAAAAAAATATCCGGGCACTGATTGAGAAGAAATAATTTTATTTTAATTTCGCATTTAGTTATTTTATTGAATATTATTCCCATATTAGATATTTTTATTTTCTATTCCAATTGGGGGATTCCTCACCAAAAAATCCAATAGAAAATTTCCCCCCCCTTTACCGACCACCCCTGTCCGTAAAAAAAAACTAGCAGGTTAAATGTTTTTTTTTTGATCTTAATCGCTTCTTTGTTAAGTTTTCTTTCGATTTCAAGCATGAAAACATAGGAGGGGGACTTTAAAACCCCAAAAAAAAGCCAAATTTGGGGGAAAAAAAACCCTTTTTAGGGGAAAAAATTTATTTTGGGAAAAAAATTTTTTCTTTTAAAAAAACCTTAGAAAAGCCCCCGTTAAAAAAGTAAAAAAAAATTTTTTTTTTTTTTCCCTATGATGAAAAAAAAATTTTTTAAAACCCTTTTAAAATAAAAAAAAGTACTAAAAAATTTTAACTAACGTTTTAAATAAAGGGGGTTTTAACTTTTTGGGGAAAAAAATTGCACTCTACTAGTTTTCCCCCCCAAAGGTTTTTTAAAAAAATTTAAAAGCTCATTATACTCATTTTTTAAATTTTATTTAATTAAAAAGGAATAAAAAAAATTTTTCCATTTAAAAAATTTGCGAGAAAATAAAAAAAAGGCCTAAAACCGGGGAAAGGGGCCCCCGGGGGGCCCAAAAAAAAATATGACCACAGGAGGGCCCCCTAGGGCACTTCCTATGCTTAAACTTTACAGAATTAAAAAAAAATTTCCCTCGGGTTAAAAAAAAACGAGGGGGGGCCACCTTTTCAAAAAATTTTCTGAAAATAACCGGGGTTTTTTAAAATTTTGGGTTTTTTATTTAAAATTTATTTTCCCCTTTTATAATTTTTTTTTGATTATAAAATTCACTATCCCAATTTATCAAACCCTCGGCGAGGTGTGAAGAACGCCTAAAAAAGAAAAGACACCCGGCGAGTGTAAGGTTACGGAAACATAGTTCCCATCTTTAATGAACTTTCACCAGCCAAAAGTAAAAACATCGGGTGAATTTTTCCCCTCTTTTCAAATCAAAAAATTTTTTGGGGAAAAATCATACTCCGACCCCCTTTTTTTTTTGGGGCCGTGCCACAAAAATTTTTAAAGGGGAGAAATAAATTTTTGGGTTGACCCCTAAAAGGGGTAAAGAAAAAAAAAATTAAGGGAAAAATTCGGGGGAGGATGCAGAATAAAAAAGAGAAGGGGAAAAGGTTTTTAAAATTTTGATCCCCTTTTTTTTTTTAAAACCAATTTTTTTTTTTTCATCTTTTTGGGGGTGAGGTGTTCTTCTTTTTTTAACCCGGGGGGGTTTTTTTTGGGGGGTTGGGGAAAAAAAAAAGGTAGATGGAAATTTTTGGGGGAAAAAATTTTTTTAAAAATTGGGGATTTTGGGTTTTGGAAAGAGGGTAATTAAAATGCGAATGGAATCTTTGAAAACTTAAAGGGTTTAAATTTTAAAATTGAGGGTCTTAAATTTTAATATTTCACCCCTGGTTCTGGGGGGAAAATTCCAAGTGAATAAGGGGGAATTTTCCACGTCCCCCAAAGAGAAGTCTAATTATTTTAATTTTTAAGGGGATCAATTTGATTTTTTTTCCCCGGGTTAAAGGGATGGAAAAATTGTTTTTTTTCTCAGATTCAACTGTTTCAGCTTGAAAAAAAAATTTTGGTTTTTTTAAAAATCAAAACGGGGGGGAAAGGTTAGCTGTTATGTACCAATGCTGAACCCCCCGGTTATAAGAAATCTAGCACCCCTTGAGTTTTAAAAGCCCAAAACCTTCTTTCTCATAGATTTTGTGGTGGGGTTTTTAAGTTATGACGCAATACATAATAGAATTTTTTGACGTCATTTTTAAAAAGGGGATTGCCTGCTGATTGTGAAGGTTAAAAAACAAGAAGGTAAGTGATAATTTTAAAAAAAAAGGGGAAAAAACCCTTAAATTTTTAATTTTTTGAAAGGGGTAGCTTTTAAAAAAATTTTAAACTACTTTCTCAAATCTAAAAAACAAAAAAATTTTTTAAAAAAAACCCTTTTTTCTAAATTTAAAAAACATTTCTTTGTAAATATTTTTTTTTTTCCTTTGTTTGGAAAAAAACCTGTTATCAGGCAAAACCATCGAATTATTTTTTTTATAAAAAAAGTCACCCAAGAAAACCCAAAAAAAATCCAAGGAAAAAAATTTTTTAAAACAAAACCAAAATGGTTGGACAGTGGGGGTTTTTTTCCGGGGAAAAGGGGGGCAGAAAAATTTAAAACTGTCAAGAGGATTTTTGGGAAGAGCAGAAAAAAAAACCCGGAAAAAAAAGGGGGAGATTTTAAAAAAATTAAAAAGGGGAAAAAGATATTTTGGAAAAAAAAAAACAAAATCCTCAGAAAAAAAATTAGTTTTCTGAAAACCCCTTTCCTTTTCGCATGCAGGGCCCCGGACAGGGGGTTGATGTTTTGGGGCTTGGAGATTTAAAATTGGGGATGTTTTTTGATGCTCCTCCTTCGTCCGGGGACTTCATCAAAATCAAGTTATAACTCTTCATCATTTTTCCTTTTTTTTAAATTTAAATTAAAATTTTTTTTTTGTTTGTAAAATTTGGTTAAAAATGTTTAATTTTTTTTTTAAAAGGGGTTTTTATTTTGGGGGGGGGGGGGGGGGGGGGGGGTTTTGGGGGGGGGGGGGGGGTTTTGTTGGGGGGAAAAGGGGTTTTGGGTTTTTTTTGTAATTTTGTAAAAATTTTTTTTTTTTGTTTATTTAATTTTAATGGTTGGGGGGGGGTTTTTTTAAATTTTTTGGGGGGGAAAATTTTTTTATATTTTGGGGGTTTTTTTTTATTTTTTTAAATTTTTAATTTTTGGGGGGGGAAAATTTTTTTGGGGGGGGGTGTTGGATAAAAAAAAATTTTTGGGTTAATTTAAAGTTTAAAAAAAAGAAAGGGAATTTTTAAATTTTTTTTTTTATTTTCTTTTTTTAAAGGGGTTATTAGTCTAAAAATTTTTTTTTTGTGGGAGGGGGTTTTTTGGGTGGTTTAAAAAGGATTTTTTAAAAAGGGGGTTTGGGGGTTTAAAAAAAATTATTTTAAAAAATTTTTTTTGGGGGAAAGGGGGAAAATTTGGGGGAAAGGGGGGTTTTTTTTTTTGGGAAATTTTAAGGGGGGTTTTAAAAATGGGGGGGTGGGGGGGTGGTTTTGAAATTTTTTTTTTGGGGTTTTATAGGAGGTTTTTTTTTTGGGAAATTTTTTTTTTTTAGGGTTTAAAGGGGGGGTTTTATTTTGGGGGAGTATTTGGGGGTTTATTTACATATGATATTTATTTTCCTATGTTTTTTTATTATATAGATTTTTTTCCCCTTTTAAATCCATCTTAAAACATAAAGGTTGAAGAAAATTAACCCCTATATTAATAAAAAAAAGGAAAAAAAAAAAAAAAAAAAGAAAAAGTATTATCCCAAAAAATTGAAAATTTTTTAATTAATTTTAGTTTAATAAATTGTTTTAGGATTTTTAAAAAAATTTGAAAATTTTACTAGATTTTAAGTTGAAAATTAGGTACCCCTTAAAAATTTTTGGGTTTGGGGTTTTACAAGAGGGGGGGTTTTTAAAAAATTTTTAATTGAAAAGGGGTGATAGAATGAAAAAAAAAACCTAGATAGAATTTTAATGTTTTATGAAAATTTTTTTAATAAAATTAAAAAAAATAAGGGGATGAGAGTAAAAAAATTTTTTGGTACTCTCAAAAAAAATCAGTAAAAAATAAATTTTTTCTTTAGTCCTTTTTGACTCCCCCCTAAGGGAAAGGGGAAAATTTTGTGGGGAAAGGGGAATTTTCAACCAAAAATTTTTTTGCAAAAAATCGTTTATTTGAAAGGGGCCTTTTTTTAAGTGGATTAAATTTTATTGAAGATTTTTTTTTCCCCTATTTCCCCAACATATGCACAGATGAAAAGAAGTGGGGTTTCCCCCTTGTTTGTCCCAAAACCCCAAATTTCATCTTTAATTTATCAAAAATTAGTAAAATGACCGTTAAATTTTTTTTCCTTCCTACCCTTTTTCTTATAAAATTTTAAAAAAAAGAATAAAACCTCATTTTTTTTTTCTTACCTCCATTACACAAATTAAAAGGGGCATTGTTTTAAAATAATATCTGGGGAACAAAAGTGTTTGTAATTTTGTTTTTTAAAATTAACTTTTTCCTCCGGTGTTACCTTTGGGTTTTAAACCCCTTTTTTCAGAAAAAGGTGTTCTTTTTGGGAAAAACACCGAAACACTACTTCGGGGCCCCGTGTTTTTTTGGAAATTTTTTCATGGAATAGTTTTCCCCCAAATTAAAACCCGGCACAAACCCCAAGAAAAACTTCAAAAAAATTCAACCCCGTGCCGGTTTTCCCCCATTTGGTAAACCGGCCAAATATCCTGGGGCACTGGGCAATAATTTCCCCAAAATGAGTCCCGGCACGGAAAGTGTTAAGTAGTCACTTTTTTTAAAATTGGGAGAGTCGGGCATTTTTTCTTGTATAGTAAAACCCCAAAAAAAAAATTTTTCCATTTTTTTTTTATTTTTTTGACCCACAAAAAATACGGATGGGAAAATTTTTATCCCCCCCCAACTTGAATAGGGGTAAAATTTTTCCTGAAAATTTTTTGGTATCCAAGGAGGTTTTAGAAATTGGTTTGGGAACCAAGCTTACCTTTAAAATTTACTTTTTTTTTTGGGTTTTTATTGGGGGTTTTTTTTTTAAATTTTTTTTGGGGGCTTTTTTCCTTTTTTAAATTTTTCCAAAAAATTTTTTTTCATTGGGGGGCCTTGAAGAATTTGGGGTTTTAAAACTATTTTTTTTTTTTTTTTTTTTACAAAAAATTTTTTTTTACGGTTTTAATGTGATAATACTCTAGAGACAGACAAAAATTTTGTCTACACCACTTGGGGGAAAAGTCTGAATTACCTTTTTTTAATCCCTCAAATGTAAGGAAAACCTTTTATGCATCACCCAAAAAATTCCCTTTATACTTATTTTTTTATAATGTATAAATTTTAAAAATTATTAATCAATTTTGGTTTAAATTTTTATCCCCTAGGAATTTTTACCATTAAAAAAATAATGTAAAACTTTTGAAATTTTCTCAAACTTTAAAAAACTATTTATTATTGTTCTTAAAAGGGGTTTTTCAAAAGGTTTTTAAACTGTAGGAATGAATTTTTTCCCCCTTTTTTTTTTGGGATAGAAAAAAGTACACAATCCCGAAAAAGTAATAAATTTTTAAAACTTTTTTTCCCCATAAGGGGCACTTGAAAAAAATTTACTACAATCCAGAAGAAAGAAGGGGCCAACTGCAAATGTCCCTTTTAACCCCAAAACACAGATTAAATTTTCCATTTGGGGTTTTTTAGATTGGGTTTTCAAAAAAAAACTTACACGTCCCTCTTTTAAATCTACCCCATGTCCCCAAAACAGTGCTTTTTAAACCCTTTTTAAAAACAGAGAACCCCTTATTAAAATAATGGCCCCGGGGGTTTTTAAAAAATTTTCAAAAAAAGGACTAGCTACAAATTTAAGTTTCCCCCCTTTGAAAAATTTTATTCCTTTTTAAAAATCACTGCAGGTTATTCTCGTTCTATGGTTTTTCCCTTTTTAAAACGGGGCTACAAAAATTTTTAAAAATTAAAACATCATCGAAAACCAGCCCCGATGGAAAAATTAATTTTCCCGGGGTTTCCCCTTTAAACCCCCGAATTTTTAAGGGGGACCCACGGGGTTTTAAAGGGCTTGGATGGGGCCAAAAAAATTTTTAATTCCCCCGGGCGCTGGTTTTTTCCCCCCACTCAGGCTGGGTGAGGTCAATGTAGTACGGGGGTTTTTGATTTTCCTGCAAAAGGGGGGGGAAAAAAACCCCCGGGGCGTTGATATGACCAGGAAAAGTTGAAAGCGCTTTAAAAACCCCCTTTTAAAAAAAAAAAAAACCCCCTTCGTCATTTAAACCCCAAATTTAACTCAAAACATCTCATCGTCAGTTTAAAAAAATTTTAAATTTTTCAGTGTAACTCGCTTTTTTATAACATAATCGCAATTTTTTTAAAAAAAAAAAACCCACTACCTTGCAGGGAAACCCCCTTTTCTACATTTATTTTTAACACAAATGAAACCCCCTCAGACTGAAGAGATAGCAAAAAAAAAGACTGAAGCTGAAGGGGAGGGGGCACAGTGAAAAATTTTTCCCGTTTTCCCTTTTTTCGGGCCCCAACCCCTCAACTCTAAGCGCATTCAGTGAAAAATTTTCCCCGGGGAAAAAAAAAAAGGGGGGTTTCCCCAAAGGTATCCCCTTAAAAGGGGCCAGCCGGGATGGCTCTTAGGGGCACTGGTAGGGGTTAACGCCCTCATAACAGAAAAGTGAAATTTTTGTAGAAAAAGTAATCTGGGCCCCGTGTACCCTAGTCGGGAAAAATCCAAAAGCGTGGGGACCGTTGTTTTGACCCCCCCCCTTGGGGATGGATTTTTTCCTCAATAGTTTGAATTTGTCCCCACAAAATCAAAAGTATAGATAAAAAATCCCCTTTTAAAAATCACGCTTCAATTTTTCCCCAGTTTGCCCCCCGTAATAATGGCACCAAAAAACTGCTGGAATAAAACCCAAATTATGCTTAAAAAAACCGAAAAATAATAAAACCTAGCCCCTAATCGGGCTGAAAGATTTTGTTTGGGGCCGGGGCAGGGGGGATCAAGGGGTTTAAAAATGAAAAACCCAATATTTATAAAATTTAAAACCGGGGAGTATGTTTATTTGGGGTGCACTGGTAGTAAAAATGGTTAACGCGCTATCTGGAAAACCAGTAGCGGGGGGTCCGTTTTTTTGAATCCCCCCCCTTTTTCATGGTTTTTTTCCCCCAATTTTTGAATTTGTGACCACAAAAAATTTTTCGACTTTTTAGGGTTGGGGGAGAAAATGTTTTTAACATTAACCTCCCCCCCGGGGGTTTCCCTTCCCCAAAGAGTGATAGGGGAGTATATTTTTTAAGGGGGCCCCAAATTAAAAAAGGGAAAGAGTTTAGGGCGGAATTAATGGGGCCCCCTCAAAAATTTAAAAATCTTTTGGAAGGTAAGGTTGTTTTTCCCCCAAATTTTTCACGGGGACGCAATTCGGGGCTTAGCCCCCCAAAAAAAGGGGGGAAAAAATAAAAAAAAAAAAAAAAAAAAAAAAAAAAAAAAAAAAAAAAAAAAAAAAATTAAAAAAAAAAAAAAAAAATTTTCCCCCCCAAAAACTAAGTAGACACTACCCCTTTTTAATCGAGCTATAGTGAGCTGTGTTTGGGTTTTTAAACCCAAATTTTAAGGGGGGGGGGCGGGGTAGTTTAAAATTTTTCCTTTTTTATGATGGGGGGCCCAAGGGGACCTCTTTTTTTTTTTCAAAAAGGGGTTTTCTTAAACCCTTTTTTTTGGGGGAAGGTGGAAAGGGGGCGGTGGCAACTTTGTTGGCCCCGGAAAAGAGGAGGGAATTGGGGGGGGGCCATCTGGGGGTCGACCCCAAAGGGCATGGAGAATCTTGACAGGTACTTTTTTTTTCCCCGTCTGTCGGTCTGTCCCGGTAGTCAGTGGTAAAGGGGGGGCCCCTCTGGTTCCAAAATTCCCCAGGTCGTGGGGGTTAAACCCCTCCGGGGGAGAAATTTTTTCCCCCAAAATTTTTTGGTTTTTTCCCTTAATAATATGTCTTGGGCCTTTTTCCCACTTGGGGGGGAAAATGGGGGGTTTGTAGTTTTAATCGGGGGGGTATTTTAAAAAGGGGTTTTTTTTAATTTTTATTGTTTTCCGGGGGGGGGGTTTTTTTCCGTAGCTCAATGGGGAAGGGGGGGTTGGGGTGGTAACCAGAGGTCTTTTGGTTTTTCCCAAACCCCGCACGACTCCTCCCTTTTTGGGTTTTTTTCCACATAAAAAAAAACCGGGGTTTGGGTTTTTTGCTGGAATAAAAGGGGCCAAAAATTGGGGGCCCCAAATTCGAACCCCTTTTAAAAAATAAGGCGGGGAATTTTTTTTATTTTCAACAAAAATTTGGGGTTTTTTTATCAAAAGCAAGAGGGATGTCCCACAAAATTCTCATACCAGCCTTACTAAAGTTTACCAACTTGGGGGGCCCAAAAACCCCGACCTCCAAATTTTTTAAAAAAGTTTGCGGGGTTTTCCCCATATCTTGTTTTAATATTTTGGGGTTGAAATTTTTGGGGCCTTAATGTACTTTCAAGATTATTATTACTTTTCCCGGAAAAAATTTTAATATTAGAAAAAGAAAGTATTGTTTTTTTTTTTTTTTTACCCCACTAGATTAAAAATGGACTTGTCCCACTACTTTACAAAAAGGGGTATTTTTTTTTAGGTAAAAATATGTATAATTATTGTATATAATATTTAAATTTTTAAAAAAAGTTTGTTTTGGAATTTTTTTCCAATGACACAAAAATATTGACTATCACCATAATAAAAATTTAAAAATATTAACAGCAGTGGGGCCCTTAAAAATTTGGGGGTTGAGCAACCTATTAAGTTATTATTGTCCGGACAATAAAACCCCACCACCAATAAGGGGGCAATCCGAAACGATCTTTTTAAAATTGGTAAAAATTTTTCATTAATTTTGTTTTGGGGAAAATTGGGGAAGGGGTTTTTTTCCAAAAATTCCAAAAATGATTTGGTGCTAAAAGAAAAAAATTTAACCAAAAGCAAGCTCCCCCTTTTTGGGAAATTTCCCCCCAATTTCACTTGGACCACCAAAGCACCATAACTACCCTTTTGGGTTTCTTTTTTCAGCCAAGAAAAGGGGGCAATCGGGGGGACCAAGTGTTCCAAAAACCCAAATCCTAACCCAGACAATCGCATCCCCACTGTTTGGGGGTACCATTGGTGGAGCAACCCAGTAAGACAAAACCCCTTTCCCCGTTTTTTTTTAGATACCCTCCCCCTCTCCCCTTAGGTATAGTAGAGGGGGGGTGGAAAGGGGGGGGTTTCCCTGGAGTATGTCAAAAAAATTGAAGAGCATTCCTATGGGGGGCCCCGAAATTTTCCGGGGACGCGAAAAAATTGCGGGGAAAAAATTGGGGGAAAAAAATTTTGGAAAAAAGTGGGGGCCCCGTTTTTGCTCAGGGGGAAAAGAAGGGTTTTTCTTTCCCCAATTTTCCCGGCACTTTTTTAAAATTTTAGGTAATTTTGGGGATTTTTTAAAAATTTTCCTATTTTAAGTTTTAAAATTAATAAATTTAAAAAGCGGTTTTAAAAAGGGGGGGAAAAAGATTTTGGAAAAAATTTTGGATCATTTTTTTTTCCACGGAAAGAAAAGGGGGGGGGTTTTTCTCAATTTTCTGGTACATTTTTTTGTTTTTTTTGGGAATTTTGAAATCTTCAGCGAATACCTATTTTAAGTTTTAAAATTGGGGTAAAATTTAAATTTTCCCGGTTTCCCTAAGGGGTTTTGGAAGATTTTGGGGAAAAAAATTTGGATCATTTTTTTTGGGGGCAGGGGAAAAGAAGGTCCCTTTCTCAAAAATCAGCGCAAAATTTTTTTGATTTTGGGGAAATTTTAAATTTTTCAGAAAAAATCCTTTTAAAGATTGATCAAAAAGAAATCAATGCGGTTGCCCCTTAACCACTTAACCAGCGCAGGCGGAAAACCAAAAAATTTTGGTTTGGGGGAATTTTTTTTCAAAAAATTGTTTGGGGGGTTTCATCAGGAAAAAATTTCAAAACCCCCAAAAAAAAATTTTTGAATTAAAAAATCGGGGGGGTTTTAAATAGATTTTAGTTTTTAAAAGGGGGTTACGGGGATAATTTTTTGGGGTTCCTGAAAAACCATTTTTCTGGGGTCAAATTTTTTAAAAATTCCCCCCCCCCCAGAGTTTTTAAGGGGGAATAATAGGGGGGTTTTTTTTAATACCTCTTTGGGGCGGATTCCCCTTTTTTCGGGGGGAAAATGGGGGAAAATCCCCCTTATCCTTTATTTTTGGGGGGTAAACAAAAAATTTTTTTAAAAATTTGCAAAATATTTTTTGATATGGGGGAAAATTATGTTCGTTTTTTATAAAAAAGTTTTTTTTTTTCCCCCCATTTCAAAAAAAAAAACATATTTCCGGACTTTTGGGACATACCCCCAAAACCTTTCCCCATAAGAGTAACTTTGGTTTTGTGTCTGTCTGTTATTTGCATTTGCAAAGAAAATAACTAGTAATATGCCTTTTTTTTTTCTTTCTTCAGACGGGGGGCGGGGTTAGGGGGAAATCTACCGGGTGTTTTTCCGAAAAAAAAAACCCCCTCGGTTTTTTTTTTTATGGACCCCCCCTATCTCCCGGGTTTTGGAACCTTTTGGGTTTTTGCTGTTACCATTTGAAACCCCAAAGGACCCCCGGTACGAAAACCAACCTTTGTCACCTATCTGGGGGTGGAAAAATAGGGGGGGGCTGTAGAAAAGGGGCTGCCGGGCCCCCTTGGGCCGGGGGAAAAAACCCTTTTAACATAACGGGGGAAAAAGGGGGGGGTTTTTTGTCAGAGGAAAAAGGTTTTTCTTGTGAGGGGAAAAAAAAATTTTTTTTTTTTTTCTTAAAAAAAAATTTTTAATTTTTTTTTTAAAAAAAAAAAAAATAATAAAAAAAAAAAAAAAAAAAACGAAAAAAAATTTCTTTGCTAAAAAGATTTCATTACGAAGATTAAGAAATCTTAAAATTTTAAAGGTTTTTTTAATTTAAAAATTTTAAAAAAATTTTTTTAAAAATAAAAAAAAACCTTGGTTTTTTTAGAAATATATTCTATGTTTTTTTTTTATTACAATATTAATTTAATGATTTATTTTCCGATTCCCATTTTTTTCAAGTCAAAAATGGATGGGGGGTTTTTTTGTGAATTGGGTTCAACAGCAAAAAAAAAATTTTAAGAAAAAAATTTAAAATTTTTACTAACTTAAAAAAAGTTTTTATGCTTTTTTTTTTTTTTAACTCAGAAAACCGGGGATAACAGGCAGTTATTGCAGGGGTTCGGAAAAACACAAATTAGAAGGGGTGTGGGGTTTTTTACAATTTTTAATTTGAAAAATTTTTTTTTTTAAGTGGGGTTTTTTTAAGTCCCCTTTTTAAATGCCCCAGGTCATATCACGACGGGGGGTTTTACCCTCCTTCGGGGGGAAAAAACCAAAAAACCGGGGACTCACATTGATCACCCCCTGAGTGGGGGGGGCCCCAAAAGCCCCGGGGGCCCGAGAATTTTGGGGAAATTTAAAGGTCACCCATCCAAAAACCCCTTTAACCCCCCCGGGGGGTCCCCCTTAAAAAAAAATTTCGGTGGGGTTTGAAGGGGGAACCGGGAAAATTAACATGCCATCCCCCGCTGGCCGTAATTTTAAAAGTTTGGGGGGAAAAAATTTTTATTAATTTTTCCCCTTAAAAAAATTTAAATCATTGCTTGGGGGTCGTTTTCCCCATTACCCCGTACGTAACCCTGACTTAGCGCCCAGAGGGGTTACAAAAATGTCTATTTATTTTTTTCCCTTGGTCTCAAAAAAACCTGTCTTTTTAGCTGTAGGACAAAACCCAAAAATTTTTAAAGATCCCCCATCTCAATGTTGTTGTTCAATAAAATTTAGCTTGGGGGGGGGAAAAAGAGTTTAAAAAAAGGAAAACAGATCAAAAATTTTTAAAAAGTTTTTTTTTTTTAAAAAAAAAAAAATTTTAAAAAAAACCCAAAAAAAAAGAACAAGGTAGTTTAAAAAAACAGCGGAAAAAAGGGAAAAAAAAACGAATCTTTTAAAAAATTTTAAAATTTTTTTTTTTTGGGGTATTATTTTTATGCTTGAACCATGATTTTGGGGGTGAAAGAAAAAAGCTAAAATTGGCAATAGTGAGATCTTTTACTTAGTTTAAAGAAAAGCAGATACAAAGCTAGAATTTTTAAATGGAAATAGACCGGGGGGGTCCCTTTTCCATAAAATTTTAAAAATTTCCCAAAAATTTTGATATTTTTTTTTATAATACTTTTAAAAATTTTTGGTTTAAAAAAAAATTAAAATTTAGTCGTTTTGATGTTAAATTTTTCAAGGGGAAAATTTTTTTACTGGGAATGTGGCATTCGGGTTGAGCCACCAAGAAAGAAATTTTTTTTAAAAAAATAAATATCAATTTAAAAAAAAGGGGGGAAAAAATTCTTGGGTAGGGAAATATTAATAAAAATTTTTCCTTTTTTATGCTAAAAAACCGTAAAAAAAACAAAAACAAAAAAATGATTAGGGACCTTTTGGTTTTTTTAAAAAGATCTTTTGGAATCCCTTTTTCCCCCGTAGAAAACCATTGTTAAGGGGTTTTAGATTTTAAAAAAAAGAGGGGGCAAAAAAAAATAATGGGGGGGGTTTTTGGATAGCCTATTTACTAACCTTTTAAAAAAATTTTTTAACCCCTTTTTAAGTCTATTGGATGTGTCTTATTCTGAAAAAAAAAGTTGGAATCATTTTTTGGGGGAAAAAAAAAACCCCAAAAAGTAATCCTTTTTACGGGGTTTGAATTTAAAAAAACTCCCCCATTCAAAAAAGGGGGGGCACTTTTAATAAAATACAAAGTTTTACGGGGAAAAATGAAAAAATGTAAATTTTAGAATTCTTCTTTTTTAACAACAAAAACCTTTTTAAGAAAAAGGTACCAAAAAATTTTAAAATTTTTTTTTCTTTAAGGGGGAACCCCCCCCAAATTTTAAAACAAAAAAGGGGAGCATGAGAATCAAAAAATGAAATTTTAAAAAAACAAAAAAAAATAAAAATTTTTTTTTGGGGGAATTTTTTAAATTTTAAAAAAATTTTTAAAAAAGCCAACAAAGGGGGTGAAGAGTAACAAAAAAAAAAAATGAAAGATCAGAAGAATAGTTGGGGGAAAAATTTTTTTTGGTTTTTTTTGGTTTTTTTTAAAAACCCCCCCTTTAAAAAAAAAACAAAATTTTTTTATTTTAAAATTTTTAACCAAAAAAAAAAGCAGTGTGCCACACTCAAATTTTAATAGATATATAATTAAATTTCAAAAGTGTTTTTATTTTTAAAATCAATTTTAATGTTTTTTAATTTTTCTGACAAATGTTCCCCAAAAAAACATTTATTTTCTAAAATCCAAAAAGGGCCCCCCAAATTGGGGAAATTTTTTTTTGGGGAAACCCCAAAGTACTTCTTGAATTTTTTTCAACTGAGAACCGTTTTTAAGATGACCTGCCCCCAAACCGTGGGGAAAAAATGGAATATTTTTTTCCATTAATTAAATTTTTATACTAGGGGTTAAAAATCAAAAATGAGAGGAAAAAACAATTCTGGGGAAGGGGGGAGAATAGAGAGAGAGAGAGGGAAAAAGGGGGGAGAGAGAGAAGAGAGAAGAAGAGAGAGAAAGAGATGGGGAAAAGAGAGAGGAGAGAAAAAAAAGGAAGACTTAAGAGGGGAAAAAATTTTAAATTTTAAAAACAAAAATAATTAAAAAAAAAATTAATTGGGGTCTTGATGTCAATTGATGACTTTTTGGTTAGTAATATCAACCCAAAATTAAAACCCACAATTTTTGGGGTTTCCAAGAAACATTTTAAATGAGGTTTTTTTCATGGGGAAAGGTAACAAATACAAAACCAAAAACCCATAACAAATCAGAAAGCAAATTTTAATGTGAAAATTTGTGGAGGCCTTTTTTTTTTGGCCTTTTTTTCTTGGGTTTTGGCTTCCTGTCCTTTTTTCATAATAGTCTGCGTTTTTTGGGGGGGAAGTGGTGGAAAAAAAAAAATTTTATTTTATTTTTTTTTTTTTAGATGGTTTTTTTTTAAATTTTTCAAAAATTTTTTTTTTCGTAATGAAACAAAGCTACTGCAGATGGGGTTTTGGGGTTTGAATTAAAATCTGCAAAATAAAAACATGGTAATTGTTTTTTTTTTTTTTTTAAATTTTAATGTAATTTTTGAATTTTTTTTTTAACTAACTTGGGGTCCCAAACCTTTTTTGTTAAAAAACTTTTTGGGGAAAAAAAAAGTATGGGGTTTAAATGGAAGATGGGCAGGGGGGCCTTTTCCCTGAAATTTAAAAAAACTGAAATAGCAAACCCCCCTTTTAAAGATGTTTTTTTAATTTTTTTTTGAAAAAAATTTAAAAAAAAAAAAGTTTTTAGTATATTTTTATTCCCCAAATTTTAATTTTTTTTTTATAAAACCCCCCCTTTTTTATTTTTTAATTTTTTTTGTTCCCCAAAAAAAATCCCCCGGATTTTTTACAAAAAATTCTCATTCGGGGAAGGGGTAAGCCGGCCTTAAGGGAAAAAGCTCATGTTGGGGGCTGGCGTTGAAAACAGGGGGGGGGCCACACTCAGAAAAGGGAATCCCCCATTTTTCGTTTTTTAACTTTTTGGCCCGGGGGAGGGGGGTCCTGGGGGTTTTGGGGGCGAGACGGGCTCCTTTTGGGAAGATACGGGGGGCCCCTGGACAGTGGGGCCCCGGGGGGATGATTGACTTGCACCCCGGAATTTTAAGAGATGATGATGATGATGATAAAAAAAATAAAATAATGTTTTTTTAAAAAAATATAAAAAAAGTTAAAAAAAGATAATAAAATTTTTTTAAAAATTTTAAAAATGTTAAAAATGATAATAAGGGGTTTAAATTTTTTAAATAATTTTCCCCCTTTTTTATACTACCCTTTAGGCTATGAAGGGCCCCCTTTTCGAGTAGATAAGCCCTTTGACGAAAAATTTTTTTTTTTTAAAAACCCAAATTTGGGGGATAACTTGTTTTTTTTAATAATTATATAAAAATAATTTTTATTTTATAATATTTAAAAATAGGGGGAAATTTTAAAAAATTTTATTAAATAAATATTTATTGGGGGGACAAAGTTTTTCATAAAAAATTTTTTTTAAAATTAAGAACCAAAACCCAGTAGTTTTTATCGAAAAGGGCCCCGGGGGGTTTCCAACCCCCAACACGCTTATAACTTTAACCCGGGTTTTTTTCGGAGCTTTTAAAAGTTTTTTTTTCCGGTATACAATGTAATATTTATATAAAACTAGGTTTCCCTTTAAAAAAAAAATTCACCCCAAACCTAAGTTTTCCCCCCCCCTAAAGGCTCGTAGACTTGCTTGACTCGCTGAAAGTCCTCGTTGTGGCTTATATTTTAAATTTCAAGTTCTAAGATCTTTTTTCTTTTTTACAAAAACAACACAATAATTCCGATTTCTAATTCTAGAAATTTAACCTCATAGCTTGTCCATAGGCGGCGAATTTTGGTAACCCGGAGGTCGGGGTTCAAGCCCCGGTTTTTGCGTAGATTTAGTAAAGGGGTTTTGGGTAGTTTGAAAACCGAAAGTGAGTAACACAAATATGATAACTTTTTATTTAAACCCTTTAATTTCTGTTTAATTTTTGCCCTTGGACATTACCTGAAAACCTTTGGAAAAAACTGGAGAAAGGCGGTACCCCGTCCAGGGTTTTTCACCCGCGTTCAGTTGCTAATTTCCCCAGGTGATCAGTGGACACAATGGGCAACACGTTCAGCCATCGGTTTCTGGGGGCGATCACGTTTAGCAGTACACGATCTGGTAGGTGTTCGTGGGGAGCGGGGGCAAATGTCGACAACGGCGGTTGACGGGAGCGGAGCGGATTAAGGGGGCGAGGTACAGGCGAGTCCAGATTGACGCGCGAGGAATTTCTTGTAAAGGAAAAAAGCAGGTTACAATTGATTTTTTTTTTTTTTTTGCTATAATAAAATTAATTTATTAGCATACTTATAGTCACCATGGTCAAGTGGGTTGTGCACTAGGCTTGCAAGCTGGTTGACGTTTTTTATAAAATGTTTTTTTTTCACCCTTTTTAAAACTTTTTTATTTGAATGACCAATAAAGTAAGAATTTTTGAGGGTTAGGTGGTAAGAAAAACTTTCACATTAACCTCACCGGGGTTTCGGTCCTCTAGAGTATTTTGATTTGATTTATCAAATTTTTTTTATTTAAAAATTCTAGTATTCATTGGGCCCATAGTTGCTCCACTGGTAGTTGCTTACGTAAAGCGCTAACATTTTTCCTGCGGGACATGAGTGAACCCTGACCTTGATTCCTAATTATAGAGCCCCCCATTTTGCGGAAAGTGGAGAAACAACCACTTTTTTTTGCCCATCAACTAGGGGCCTTTTGGGGTTCCCATTTTTAGGGCCCCCCTTTATGCTGAAAATTGGGGGGAAATAACTACTTTTCCTGCTACAAAATAGGATGGGTGCTTGGGAAGTGAGGACTGGAAGGAGCCTGAAAACACAGAGAAAAATACCCGGTGTTTCACCCCGGTAACAACATCCTCATTTGTTAGGTCTTTTGTTGGTCCAGGTAGGAAATGAAGCCAGCAGCTCATTTCATTCAGGCAAGTCTTGATCACCCTGTAATAAAAAAAAAAAAGTAATTATTTTTTCTAAAATACAGGGGGGATCCCATTAAGTGGCGCCAAAAATAGGCAATTTAGATTTAGGGGTGCATCAAAAAGGTCAGGGGAAACATTTCTTTATTTGAAAAACTCTGAAAGTCAGGGGGCTAGGTCCTTAATTACTATATGCTTAAAGATTATTTTTTGTTCATACAGGTGTGAAATTAGGTTTCACACGTCCTGTTTGGCAACTCAATACAGTTAAAACAGATTCACTCGACCAAAAACACATATTACCTACACTAGCAATTGCTAAAATTTTTGGGCAAAAAAATAACAAAAATTACCCGGGGCTTGGGAATTTACAAAAGGAGGAAAAAAGATTCTATGATTTATTTTTTTTGTTTGTCAATTGAGGGTTTAATAATGGGCAAGTCCCGGGAAAACTACCCGACAGGCATTAAAGTACATGAAAACAACTGGACACATGTTTTCAACAACTCTGTCGAAAGATGCCGTACATCCCGGATTGGCAATTTCCGCCAAGAAACCAAAAGCTTCCCCCAATGGAGAGACGGAAGCTGCCGAAGTAGAAAAATGAGAAAACGGGACATGGGGGACTCATGTGTGGGTAGGATGGTTGGGGTTCAAACACAAAAGAAGTTCATTGAACAGGACCTTAAAAGTGAAGGAAAATAATTAAAACATCAGCCCAAAGGGACAATGGAGGAAATTATCCTGAAAAGTTTTTCCGACTTTACAACTCCTTATTTTATTTTAGTTAGCTCGTAAGTTACTTCCAAGATTAGTTTTTAAATTTAGTCTTTATTCACTGACAATGCCATAACTGGCGAAATGGCCATCTAAAATAAATATTTAAATAAAACAAAAAAAAAACCAAGTGTTTTCTATCTTCAAAATATATTGACATCTTGTAAAAACTCAGATAACCTGCTTATCCTGTAATAAGAAGATTTCAAAGAGTCCTCTTTACTATCAAAACATTTAGATGTATTTATTATATGACATGGTTGTACGGTTTCAGTGGAATTTGCAAACAATTAACCACTACCACCTAATGAAATCTATTGTAACCAAGTTCAAGTAATTAAATGTAAAAAAAAAAGAAAAAATAATTGAAACAGAAATCTCATGCTGAAGTTTTTTTTTTATGAAAGAGATTTTGAATTCACAAAAAAATTATTTTCACCATTATAATTTGCCCATGTCAGGGATAACAGTATTTTTAGTTACCTTGGTAGGATCCCACAAGAGATTGTCTTTACTAGCAGCTAGGGGGGAAGGCATTGGTAGATTTCCATTTGTTAACAAACTTGAGCCGTCAGATGGATTTTTCGCTTTTTTCTTGCTTTTCAGACTTGAGCTCGAGGAAATTTTGCTAGATAAATTAGAAGAGTCTGTGAGGCTATTTGAAGAATTTTTACTAGAAGATGTTGAAGAAATATTCTGTGCTAAACATTAGGAATACTTGAATCAAAACAAATGGACTGGATGTATCGGAAGAAACGGAGTAGGCAAAGGTCAAGGAGGTTGGCTACAGCATGGTGCATGATTGGAGAAGGTTCACTGGGAGAATTATCATCGTCCATATTGAATATGTCAGCTGATGAGAGAAGATTTTCCTCATAGTCTGATTCTGCTTTCTCTATTTCCTCTTTGGTGGCTAGGTGTCAAGATGAATGAGTCTGGGGAACAAGAAAATAAGAGAGAATATTAGTTGTAAAATTGATATTAATAACTTAAAAGTACTAGGTTGAAGTCACACATTTTTTATACAAGACATTTTGGGATTTGTTAAGATTAACTAGCAGGAATTTACTGTCTAGACAACAAAAATACACTGCCAATTATGGACACAATACTTCCTCTTAATTTGTTCACATTGTATACACATAGCAATTTTAAGATTTTTATACTAAATCACTTGTACCTCCAAAACTACCCCAAAAGGAATGTATTTAACGGACCAACAGACAGACACAAAACCAAAATGGCCTCAGGGGGTTATGAAAACATCCAGAAATATAAAGAAGAAAAAATTGAAATCAGAAAAAAAATATTTTTTTTTTTTTATATATAAAAACTAACACCATACTTCTGATTTCTAATATTGGAAATTTATCGGAAGTAAAATCAGTTTATAAAGGACAAAAAAGTCTAGTTTTGTTGGTCAATGAAGAATCATAATTATTTTTCTTCCTTGGATTTAATTATTTGTATTTACTTACTTTTGAATAATTAGGCTAAAGATTTGTTTTCTACAAGGGTCAAGACTGGTGTGCGTTGACAGTTCTAACAGGTTGTGAGTGTATGCAAGGAATGCACAGGTAGATTGTGATGTGGATACAGACTCCAACACTTCTCCATGAGGAGCTCCGGAGATATGAGAGAGTGGCTAAGTAGATTTGACAGAAGAGAGAGGATGTTTTTGAAACCAGACTGATCTGATTGTGGTGGGAAACCATCAGTCCAGGAGTTGATTTTATCTGGTTCTGATACTGAAAGAAAGAAAAATCAAGAAATTAGATTGATTCCTTAGCATCAAGATTACAATAAATACAATTTCCTATGCTATTTTTTCTCAATGTTTAAATGTACATATTAGGATACACAAAAAAAAGGAATGATATAATAGACATCAGTTTGAGATCTGATGTATGTATGTCAGTGTAAGTTGTTTTAACCATGGTGCTTAAGCTTTGTTGAAATTATTGTTTTTGTCTTGTAGTTTCAATGTGTCCTAAAAATTCAACAAATTCTAGTCTCTACTAACCCACAGTATTCATCTGAATGATTTGATGGAGATCCAAAATAATCTTTAAATTAAAAAACTATAGTGGTTAGGTTTTAGATTTAATGTCTGTTTGTTGAAGCGTTACCTACTCGTGGTGCAAGGAAATGTTTACATGAAATATAACTTTTACCTTTAGTTAATGATATCACAAGCTGCTCTACAACCAGACTCTTGTAGAATGGTTGCTCCTTGCATAGCACTAGGATGAAGGCTTCATAAGCCTTGACTACATCTGGTCCACATGTATTCCATTTAAACAACAATAATACTTGTACAAACAGTTTTAACTTTTCATTGAGGAATTGAATACTATCTTTTAGCACATTTCAGTAGTTTTAACAGCTCAGAATCCTGAAATATGAAGAAAACAATAGATTGATAAGAAAAACTTCAATTAATTTTAAAATTGTGGCCTATTTTTTTGGGTCAAATGTACTTCTCCCTGATCTCATAGTAGTTTTTTTTATGTTTGAGTTAGATGTAATGTAAAAAGCCTTTATTTGTACAATTAAATTTACAGACAACATAAATACATAATATAAGAGCATCTTGTACAAAATCGGATTAATATCTGAGGCCTCTTAGATGTAATACCATACAGAAAAACACCACTTTCCTTTCTTTGGTCATTATTGCCATTTGTGCTTTAATTTTCAATTTTACTGAAAGTCCAACATGTCAATTGATAGTTACAAGTCTGGTAATCCAGATGTCATGGGTTTGAAAACAGCTGGGACATAATTGCAACTTTAAATCTATCTTGAATGGTAGATAAATAATTCTTAACAAATAAAAAATTTAATGGCTAACCTGAACAACAAATTCGGAGTCTCTTATTATCCTGATGAGAACATCATAGTCTTTTTGTTCTTGTTCTTTAAAGACATTCTGTAAGACAGATTTAAACATCCAAGTTCTTTAACAGTTCAAAACGGACAGCCTTCTGTTTTTCGACATTAACAATTCTTGGAGCTGGAGGTAAACTGGATTTGACAGAATTACTTGACAAAGATGATTTTTTGGAAAGAGTAGATCTTTTTCCTGAACTGAATACAGACATCTTGATGAATTCTTCCTGTAGAAAAATTTAATTGTTAGTCAACAAAACATGAGACAATGTCAATTTTACCAAGCACGTTTTGTTCTAATTGAACATCAGATAAGTAGTTTTTAAAAAAATTAAAGAACACTGCTTTGGAAGCAAAAGTATTACCAGTAACCAGAAACTAACATCAGAAACTGTGCCAATCAAACCACATTACAAATGAAATAATAAATAGACTTCTTGAATAGGTTACCTTTCTATTTATTTGCATTGGCAGATTGATATAAGATCATAGCCTACAGAAATTTACCATACAATAAATTGCTGTAGAATTTCAAAAAGAAAACAAGTAGCCAAGCTGTAATGTCATGGTCCTATGGTTAATCAGATGGTAGCATAACAAGAAGGATTATAATGAATTTAGAGGCAGCATATTGTACCACATATACCAGCTCTATCAACTAAAATGTCAATGGATAGAATGCCACCTAAGCGAAGAGGAAGCTGTGAGAGCAAAGGTCTCATCATCTCTTGGGATTGACAAGGAATTTTCATTATTCATTTTGATAAATTTATGCTTCATAGAAACAAATCTTTCTATTCATTTATTTTTGGTGACAAATTTTCAGTTAACAAGGGTATATCGTTAAGGCCATCAGCAAGTCTGTTATCATTGCATGCTTTTTACTACGTTCTGTTTTGCGAGACATGTCATTACGAGCACATGGTTAAAAAGATCACTTACCTTTACATATTTTCAGATAAGAGACAAGGAGAGTAATTGATGTTATTAGATCAGAAGGGGTCAAGAGATTTGTGATTTTAGACCATATAACACTTATCAAAAGTTTTCAAGGTAAATTAGCTTAACTTCAGTAATAACGTCTCTGGCAAATTTGATGGTTACAAAAATTTTCTTGCCAAAAAATTACGACACGATTCGCGATTTTATTTAAATTAATGTGAAGTAAGCAATGAATTCCAACTTTTAACGCGTACCAATCGATCTTTGCAACTTTAACGCGCATAATGCAGTTGTTGAGATCTGTTGTGTTTTGCCATTATCTACTATCTTCACACTGGTTAGTTTTTTTATTGATAAAAATTTAAAAAAGATTTGATAAAAAAAATTGTTATCAAGTAATTAAACTCCTCTTTAAAAGCTTCTTTTTAATCAAGACCAGAACTTCTATTACTTCGAGTGCATGAAGTGCAGTATAGAACACAATTTAATATCATACACATATTTGTGTTCTGATAACCCAAAAAGATTAATGTTTGAAGAATCCCTTTGAAGTAAAGAAAAATATTGATTGAAACACAATTTCCATTTCTAGCCGCAAGATGACCAAATCCACTAAGACCAGTAAATCTGCAGATATGGTAGCATATAGTGAGGTTGCTGTCAGGAATAATGCTGCAGTTGTAGAGTACTGTCGGACGGCTATGGCTGCTCTATCAGGTTGCACAGCAGGTATGTGCAAATGTGCATTATACTTTTGTATATGTTAGGTTGTCATTACCAGCTTGTCTACAGCTGTAGGCAGTAATGGTCTCCAGAAAAAAGTTAAAAGAGAGCTTTTCTTGGGCCACATATTTCCATGTGTGATCATGTGATCAACCATACTGAGCTCTTTGGCTTTTCTTTATATGCCATTAAATCTTTGGAAAACGCTAACCTGGCTTCTTAGGGTTGGCTAGTCTCTTCTTTGTTTATAGTCCTTTAGCGAGACACTGGTCTTTTCCTTATTTAACCTCCCCCAGCCAGACTCGGGTAAGGTGGCAGAGAATTACTTTCCGTAAATAGTTTACTGTAAAGGGATAACACTATCAAAAGATACAACTTGTTCAAAAGTGTTTTAAAGTAGATTTTGAAAGATGTTTAAATATGTACCTACATATTAAAATAATCAATAAATTTCTAACTAGGTACAGTGTAAGAGAGTCAATACACAGAAAATAATAATTATTATGATTGTTTCATTCCAGGTGTACTTGGCCTTACTGGCTTTTATGGATTTGGATTCTATGTTCTTGCTGTAATTGGTCTCTGGATTCTCTTGCTTATTAGAGCTGGATCAAAATGGAGCCGATACTTTTTCAATAGAAAGTCTCTCCTGACCAATGGTTTTGTTGGTGGATTGTGTACATATGTTTTGTTCTGGACTTTTTTCTACACAATGGTACATGTGTATTAAAACTAATAATTGTTTGGTGTGATTTCTATTGGTATTGTTCATTTTAAAGAATGGTACAGGAGACAATACTGCAGCAGATGGGTTATTAAACTATCATAAGCTTTTTACACACCAACAAAGGTTCCTAACAAGATGTGGATAGGGTCATGTAAAATAGATGATAGCTTTGATCTAGACTGGAATAATGGGATTTCCATTTTTGGGCAGTATTAATAAATGTCATCCACACAATTATGTAGGTATATGGCTAAAGAGATAACATTTACACTTCATTAAACCTCTTGGTTGTGGGTTTAATTCTTACTTGACTATTTTCATTATTCAATTGGCACTACATCCTTGGCTGGGCCTTCACCTCCTCAACTATATTCCCCCAGATGGGACAGTCTGTCTGCCATTCCTCAACCAGTAAAACTCATCACTCCAGGTTGTCCAAAACCTGGTTCAATCATGTAGGGGCAGGTCTTTTGTTTAAAAACACTACCACACTTAAAAAGACAATATTACTTTGTATGTCATTGGCTTACAGTAAGATTATCTCTCTGCAATGAGCCTTGTATTTTTGCAAGGTTTCACACTTCAACTTATAATGTGTACAATAAAATATAGAGACAATGTAGAATTGGCCAAGTACATGGTCCATTACATTAGATAAATGAAAACTCCATGCTGTAGAAAATAGTATTGCACATTCAACTTTATTCAAATAATAAAAAGAGATCTTACTATTTAAAATAAACCTATATCAAATGTACATAATATAACAAGAATAAAATTATTGTTCAAACAAAAACACATCATAGTTTTGCTTCAATTCTAGGAATTTCAATGACTTTGGACACAAATGTTTGTACCAAGAGTTCCTATGCAAGTGGAATCACACAAATACATATCTTGATTTTTAGAGGTAATCCTAATCAAATCTTATGGACCCTTCTTAAAATAAGTTTTGAAATGTAATTTAAAATGCATTATTGGATATTATAGCAAACAGATTCATTCTTGAGAAAAAATCAAATATAATAGGACAGGTGTCCAGAGCAAAAAATACTCTTAAGCTATACTTGTAGCCAGAACATCAGGAGAAAAATACATTAGGTAGGTACAGGTAATTTACAGTCAAGGCTCTGTGACTTAACCCTATAGATTTTGAATGTTTTCAAGCCCTCTGGTCAATAAACAACAATATGTGATAGGTAATAAACCAGCTGCTACTGAATAAACAAAATATAATAATAAAATGTATAAATTAAATTTCCTATTGATTAAATAAAAAACCCTGTTTTGTTACTTCATGGTCAATCTAAAACCACTATTTGAAAACCATGTAAATTTCACAGCATCCTTGAATATTGAACCTTATTACAGACTTTGGTTGGTAAAATATTAAATGTAAATCCTCTTATGTAATTGTAGGAAAAAAAGAGACGTTATTATTGTGTCACTAGTCTGAAAATACCCGCAGAATGTGTCAATTTTACTTAATGTGGTAAGTTAAAAACTACATTAAATAATTACACTAGATCACATGTGCGATGTCCAAATTACTCAAATGTTCCTAGATGTTTTCCATACTTGGACTCGAAATCGGAAAAATTCATGCATTGGGTGGGATTCGAACCAACGGATCCTACACTACCTGGATTACTAGACTAGCGCCTTGACCACTTGACTACCACTGCATGGTCAACTAGGTACCAACTACCAATGTACAAGAAATATAATAACTTCGAAAATAATAGCTACCAGCTTCTACTTTTTTACTGTCATGGTATCAGAAAAATAGTACCTCAAGAAATGTTTGTATGATAAAATTGTACATCTCTCAAACACATCGAAAATAAATTAAGTAGAATAAGAAAATAAAGTTATGAAAACAGAACAATTATAAGAACCTAAATAAACTTACTTCCTGCCTTGGAACTGACAGTCTACATATAAAGTCCACAAAAACTATGTATTGTACCTTTAACTTCAAATTTGTCTTCTCAGATTAAAAAAGTCGATTTCTAATTTGTTTAATATGTATTTAACCAACAAATATTGACTAACATCGAAACAGGAGGGTAAGATATCTCTTACAAGACTTTTTACTATAAGTAAAATTTGCTAAAACCAACAAAAAAGGTCTGATGAAAAGGATAATCTTTGTTCTATTTACATTTTATAATCAAGGTTAAAAAACTTTGATTTACATTTCCCCTTTTGGGACCAGTACATTTTGAACTCAAAGAGTACAATCATTTTTCATTACCAATTTTTTTTCTTTATTTTTTCTGAAAAGCAACTGTGCAGCCTCTTGGTACCATGGTCCCAGTCCACTACAAAAGGAAAAAAAAAACAAATGATTCTCTTAAAATCTTACAAATTTTCCATGTTTCTTCCTTGCAGCAGATTGATCAATGCTATATTCATCATCTAGGGATTTGATCAATGCGATATTCATCATCTAGGGATTTGATCAATGCGATATTCTCATCTAGGGATTTGATCAATGCGATATTCGTCATCTAGGGATTTGATCAATGTGATTATCTAGGAATTACCTTCCCAGTCTTTAATTGTTTTAATAGACTTAATGTTAAGAACAACGTGAATTTATAGTTGTAAATTTACTCACAATAAACATTTGATTGATCGGGATTTTAGGTCATTCGAGGGCTGCTTTACACGCTGAGTAACCAATTCACTTCTTCGAAGTGATTCTCAGCGCTAAACCGTCACATCTTCTGACAGTGCACTCTTCGAATGAGACTGAAGTTCAAGAATGTGTTCAAAACGTACCGTCGTCCGTATGTCACCAGTCCAGATTGTACGACCGGTTGAAATCGGGTCCACCGCTGGGCACTGCAACGAAAGCGTTTGAGATTCCCAACACATCGCTCGACCGTTTCGTGAAATAAACGAGTCGGTAATTTCCGGCATACGAATTGCGGAGTCGGGGAAAGACACGAGAAGAGATTCCAAGAGAGGCGCTGAAGGATTCGAGAGAGCTTCGGTATTTTCCGAAGGAACTTCGAGGTTTTCCGAATCAACCCGATTGAGAGATTCGGCGGACTGAGATTCTTCGGAGTCGTGTTTCTCCGTCGGGACTCGTTCGAGTTCGTTTCCGTCGCGAAAAACTTCGGGTGTGTTCGGTTTTCTCGACGGTGTGCCGAGTAGGGAGTGGCTCTGCGTAGCGCCAAGCGAACGATTGCGGACTGGGGTGCCTTGCCGTGCGATGTCAATGCCCTCTTCATCTAGGGTGAGGGAAATGCGAGGTCAGCCTGGCTCGGGAATGGGAGGGGAATGTAAAATGTAGCAGATGTAGTCGTCTAGACTCGAGAAGTTTTCCTGGGGAGAGGAAAAACATATTTTAATGATGTGAAATTTAATTTTCTACATATTAAATACTAGTACTAAAGCATGTAAATTTCCTGGAAAGAGAAAAAATATTTAAATGATGTGAATTTTTAATCTTCTACATAATAAGTACTAGCACTAAAGCATATACATAAGAGTTTTTTTAATAAGAGAAATTCAGCATGGTGGTAGGGTTTATTGTAAAAGTACAGGGAAAAATCTGAAAACTGGAACTTTCGCACTTATCATGCTGTTTAAAGCTAAACGCTTTAACAGCATTTAAAGCTAAAGTTAAACGAAAAGCTATGTTTCGTTTTAAGGGAGCATATAAAGTGAAAAATCCTGAATTTTTTAATAAAAAATAATGATACTGCATGTGCTGAGCTGTGCATGTTTGTGAAACGAAATTTTCAGTGTGTTTTTAGTGATATTAATAGAACCTTTGTGCTAAATTTCATGGCTCTATATCAAATAGAACCGAAGATATGAGGGTGTGAAAAACCGGGTGAATTGGTTCGTGTAAAGATACACTGCCGTGCTTGCTGGAACTTGGCCTGGCGCACTGCCGTGCGCCCAGATATGTACATATATTATGTTTAGTCGAACCTGGATACAAGAGAACTCTAGGGATCGGAAGGTTGTTCTATTATATCTAGGTATCTCTTATAAAGAGAATATTTTCCATTCATAGAGTGGCGTCATCGTGAACGATGGTAGCCAGACAGTGGAAGAATGACTCAGCACTTCTACCACTGTCTTTACAAGGAGGCTAATAATTGACAAGGTCCCCAGAACCAAGCCAATGCTGGTCTACTCCCTGTTTATAGTCCCCCAGCCAGATGCTGGTCTACTCACTGTTTCCATTATGGAGAGGTAAATAAATCGTTTTTATATGTAGATTTTCTTATATCCAGGTTCGACTGTAATAAAAAATACTTTTCTTGAAATATAAAAATTAAACATTAACACTTGGACGACTGGGTGTACCAACTGTACCATCGTGGTACACCGCCGGTCCCACGGGAGAACTGACTAAAAACATGCCAGTCGTCTATGTGTTAACTTACAGGGTAAACCCCAATCCAGTCCCACGGGTTGGGCTGGAACCCGCCGCCAAAGTGCACGGTGATGTTGTTCCGATCGTCTAGCGTCCACCTGACCACCGGGTCGAATGCGACGCTGGCCGCAGAGGCGCGATGGGCCGCAGAGCGTCGCCGCCTGGCCGCATCCACCGCAGGGAGACAGCCCGAGGCGAAGAGGGTGGGGCAGATCTGAAACCGAGAATTAATTCGACCCTATTCAGACAGAGTAGCAAGACAAATTTCGAAAAATTGACAAATAGAAAGTTTTGAAAAGAAAATTTGACAAATTGAAAGAGTGTTTTTTTTCAAGTACTTTATTTATTTCATGACACATATTCACAAAGATTTTTGTTTATATGAAGTGGGTAAGTTGATGTGGTCCTTTTGTGCAATAATGCATGTGTTGGACCAATTTTTTTTTTTTTATCAAGCATTTGTCCTCTTTCAATCAATGTATATTAATTTATATTTAATTTCTTTTTACATCATAGTATATTATTTCGAATCATCATCCTATTTTCATCAATAACCAACATTCTCTTATTCTTTCTTTAGTACATTTTTTGTTTTGAATATTTTTTATATCTTCGGGTGGTATTACGTTGAAAATTTTGCTACCTACATACGAAAAGTGCTCTTTGGTGAGTGATTTATGTCTAAGTGGTTGTATTGTCTGTCCAGTTTGTCGTGTATTGTAAATGTTTGGGTTATTTATTTAAAAATGTATAAGTCGTGTAGGGTGGGAACGTCAACTGTTATTATTAATATAGTAGTGTTGACCCAGCACCTAAATGGGAAGTATAGCTCAGTGGTAAAGGCGGCACTCTGTGAATCTAGAGATTCCAGAGGTCGCTGGTTCGAAACCCAGCGGGACATGACAAGTTAGCCTCCCATTTGGGATTTTTACCACATAATAATAAGTCTTGGGCTTACGTGGAATCTTTCTTCTTTTACTCTGTCTTATCCCGCTCAAGCAGGGTCGACGTTGTTCAACCTCATGGTTGAGGTTGATTGGTTTTGGCACATTTTTTTACGGTGGATGCCCTTCCTAACGCCAACGATTTTATTTGATTTAACGTCCTAGATTAGGACGGGGGTTTACCCTCCATTCGCTGGGAATCGTACCAGCTACCCACATTAACCTCACCCAGCCTGGGTAGGGCCGGAAATGGCAGCCTCACGTGTTTGGATGGAACAGAATTTTTCTTCGAAAAGTCTGCCCCAGCCGTGAGTTGAACTCGGGAACTCTGACTACGGGCAGTAGTCACAAACCATTACGCCACGGAGGCTGCTGGCTTACTGCTGGAATAATGGGACTTAATAGTCCTAATCGGGCACTATAAATAAGGCGATATTATTATTATTATTATAATCCCAAAATCTTATTTTTGCCTATAATTGCGCCACTGGTCGCTGCTCACACTAAAGCGCAACTCATTTTTCCTCACAAGGTATGAGTGGACCTCGAAAATCTAAGTACAGAGCAGAAGAAAAGCTGCCCCGCTGGGGATCGAACCAAATCACCATGTGTTCAACCCTAGAGCTGAACCCTGTTTCATGGCTTTTTACCACATAATAATAAGTCTTGGGCTTACTGCTGGAATAATGGGACATTAATAGTCCTAATCGGGCAGTATAAATAAGGCGATATTATTATTAATATTATAGAGAATAAGATAATTCTAATTTTAATAATAAAATAACTTCTAATTATTTACTCCCTCGATGAAAATTTTCAGGAACGCTTTAGCACCTCACGACTATGTGAAAGTGAAAGACGTTCGTCTGGTGGGCATTCTAGCACAACACATATCATTAACTATGACACAGTGGGGCTAGACATCACACTTTTTTCGTTTAATAATTAAAATAGCAAATTGACGAAATTTTATTATATTTTTACATACACTATCTGATTTCATTTTTATATATTTCGTTGATTGTTTGTTTTGTAAAAAAAAAAGTAATTAATTGAAAGAAAAAAAATCTACTGAACGTGTTCTGTCCACGCAAACACCTCAACTATCTGAGAAATATCGGACAGTAAAAATAAGGCGATATTATTATTATTATAGATTACCTTGATTTTGAACTCTAACTATCTGAGAAATATCGTACAATAAAAATAAGGCGATATTATTATAGATTAACTTGATTTTGAACTCTAACTATCTGAGAAATGTCTACAGTAAAAATAAGGCGATATTATTATAGATTACCTTGATTTTGAACTCTAACTATCTGAGAAATAATCGTACAGTAAAAAATAAGGCGATATTATTATAGATTACCTTGATTTTGAACTCTAACTATCTGAGAAATGTCGTACAGTAAAAATAAGGCGATATTATTATAGATTACCTTGATTTTGAACTCTAACTATCTGAGAAATATCGTACAGTAAAAATAAGGCGATATTATTATAGATTACCTTGATTTTGAACTCTAACTATCTGAGAAATATCGTACAGTAAAAATAAGGCGATATTATTATAGATTACCTTGATTTGAACTCTGAAATATCGTACAGTAAAAATAAGGCGATATTATTATAGATTGCCTTGATTTTGAACTCTGAAATATCGTACAGTAAAAATAAGGCGCTATTATTATAGATTACCTTGATTTTGAACTCTGAAATATCGTACAGTAAAAATAGGCGATATTATTATAGATTACCTTGATTTTGAACTCTGAAATATCGTACAGTAAAAATAAGGCGTATTATTATAGATTGCCTTGATTTTGAACTCTGAAATATCGTACAGTAAAAATAAGGCGATATTATTATAGATTACCTTGATTTTGAACTCTACAGCACAGGCTTGTGGTCGTGGTGCCCTAGTCCTGCAGACTCGTGTACTTGAGCTGGTCCAGGAGTCAGCTTCACGTCCTCGAATTGTTTCATTCACCTTGTACAGAATCCTGTCGGTCCACGCCAGCGACGCCTGGGAAAGCACGATAACGCTGTTGTGAAATGCTTCGGGTTACTTTTTTTTAAGCTTTAATTAGGAATACAAAGTACAATGGTAACAGTATAAAATAAAAAAAAAACAAACAAATGACAAAATAAATAAGTAAAAAAGAAAATAACAATAATGTCCTACCTACAGGGCGGGGTTATTCTCTTCCACCCAACTTCCTTAATACAGGCGAAGCTAGATTTTTTTTTTCTCATTTTTTTTTCATAATTTTTTTGACCGAAATCAGTAGCTTGATCGATAGGGCGGCGGACTTTAACCTGGAGGTCGGTGGTTAGAGTACCGGTTTCAGCGTAGATTTAGAAAAGCGAGTTTGAGAAGTTGTGATATCACGAAAGTAATTAAACAAATATGATAACATCTCTTTTTTTTACAGAGCAAAAATATATATTATTTTATTTTTCACTTTGAGATGTGTATGTAATAAAGGAATACGATAAATAAATAA
>JAMCCL010000129.1:0-72392 GCA_024516035.1 Bactericera cockerelli
TTGTTCCAACATGTGTCTATTTTACAGCCTAGTTTTATTTTTCAAAAACTCTATCACGGTCCGAGAAATTTGAGGTGTCAAACTTTGGTGGAACAACCTGTATAGGAAACATATTGTAGATGGTCCCATTTTAAATTCATCAATTTCGGACAAGCGGTTCTTGGTGATGGAGACCATGCGCCTGACGACTAAATTTTTACTTATATACGCTTTTATCTCGTGTACACCCGATTTTGTTGAAGTAATAGCGTTTTACATGGTACATTTATGGTACCTTTTTACATGGTACCTTTTTAAGCAATAAAATATGGGTTAGCTCTGATGTTTAAGAAAACCCAAAGTTTTGAACAATAAAGTGTAAAAAGAGGGTATATGACTTGCCGATACTGATTTTTTTGTAGAATCTATAGTGTAGATCCTACCATAAGAATCCTACCATAAGAAAGAAAATCGGTTAAGCAGTTTTGGAGATACAAGTGATTTAGTATAAAATCTCAAAATTGCCAAGTGCATAATACAAATGTGAACCATTCACGAGGAAGTATTGTGTCCATAATTGGCAGTGTATTTTCTCTTCAATTTGTTTTCATCCCTGCTCCTCAAATTGATTTTCTTCTCCAATTTGTCTTCCTGTCACCCATTATTGTGTCTGAGTGGAAACTATTAAATTAGTGTCAATATTGGTTTTGTCTGCTCCTGCGGTTTGTCGGACACTGTTTAACTGAATTGATTGCTGTTTCTGCTACGATGCACTTTGAGTGTTTTCCATAAATTAACATGTAGGGTTTTGGTAGGACTGTCTGTTATTCTCGTAAATATAATATATGTTCTATCATCACAGTATTCCGTATGATGGGTATACGAAGTACAAAAATGACATACATACCTCTTAGGTATGTACATAATAAGTATCATGGTCCTCACTCCCCAGAATTTCAACATCAAAGTAAAGATTAGATTAGAAATTTTTAGTTGTTTTCTTTTTATTAGAAAAAATCGTCCATTCGACTTCGTTATTTATTTATGTCATCTCTATGATAACGAGAAAAAGACGAGATTTATTTTCAATTAAAATTTTAGAATGTAGGAAAAACGGTATTCATCATCATCATAGGGTGGCGTCATCGTGAACGATGCCACATAGGGGTATTTGAGCAATCTAGCTGGACAAAATTATTTTTTGTGTTTTACTTATTTAGATGCTGCTATGAAATGTTTTTACACTAATTAGAGTATTTTCCTAACCTCCATCCAATATACATGGTCCGCCAAAAAAAAGGTGCCACTCAAAATATCTGGAGAACGGATTTAAAATTTAAAAAAATGCTTATTCACGTGTACCATTATATCGAGGGGGAATCTTTTTTACTAGGTTTTGATTTTTTATGATTACCAGGGGCGACCCCAGGGGGGTCAACTTTGGAATCTTAAATGAAACCACCCTATTTGTAATACATTTCTGAAAAGTAGTTGACATTAAAGGTATTTTATGACAAATTTGAGAATTTTAATCAAAGCAGGGCCGGATATAGCACTCATTTTTAGCTTCCTAGATCTTACTGTAACAAGGGTAAATTTCTGGGGAAAAACTCCTTATTATCTCGTACTGTCTCCTCGACAGGTCAGCTTCAATGAACAATGAGAGTGCTTGCTGTGGTGTAAGTTGGGCTTTTTCGTCCGATCGACTGCTGCTCACAAAAGCCTTTTTGAACTTTGTTGCTCGTTTTGGTGTCGAAGTGATTTCTTTTAACATTGATGATGCATCTCGTTTTCCTTCATCACGAAGTTTGGTTTGAACTGCAAATGTCAGCACGTCCAAATCATTGTTTTTTCCGCAAAACATCAGTTTTCCTTCTTTTGGTTCGCTCGCACGATTCAGAAAATAACTTTACAGGTCTTCCTGCTCCAGATGGACTTACTGATTTAGGTATTTTTACTGTTCAATCTAGCCATTCTTTGTTTTTCTTTTCAAACACTTCTTTCTTTCTATGTGCACTAATCCACTTGGTCTTCAACGTTCCCTTTAGTTTTACAATATCTCTTTGGAATATGGTGGTGTCATCCGGTGAAAATGGCCCAAACGCAATGAGATATTTTTCTAGATTGTTTAATTTTTTGTTTACGGTTGTCCCTTCTGATTTGAGCACATGAATGAACAATTCACGTCGAGTTATTTCATGACATTCTAGACCTGCAATTCACATAATATTACTACATATCCAAATTTATTCAATAACTGTTGCGATGGAAAAAATTGGCCATAAGTTGAGAACCACTGTTTCCTTTCAATAATTCTTTCTTTAAGGACACTTACATTATCAAAGCGACATCTTCAAAAATTTCCAGCTTTCTAGGCATTACGGTTTGGGTTGTATAGAAATTTGGTAATAAGTTGAGAACCACTGTTTTGTTCAAAAAATTCTTTCTTCACGTACGCTAACACTATAAATGCAACATCTTGACAAAATTTCAGCTTTCTAGATATTACCGTTTGGGCTGTAGAGCAATGAGTGTGTCAGTCGTCAGAAATGATTGCACCCTTTAAAGATTTTTATCTTTAAAAACGCACTTTTTCGCACTTTGATTTTTTTCCTATCGAAAAGAACGAGAAACAGGCTATTCAATAACATCAAAATCAATGCCGGTACTTGGAGTTATATGTATATAACAAAAATGCCTTTGAAGTTGAAATTTTGAAATAATTTAGGTCTTAAAACAGCACTTCTTTAAAACTTCATAGAACGAAAGCTAGCATCTAAAATAAAACTGAGATAAAGAAAAATTGTTTACACTTACATGTACTAGTAGAATCCATAGTTGTATTTTAAAAAAATATTGTAGATTTCTTGGAAAATGAACTGAAAGATGATAGATTCAAGAGAGTTTTATTAGTAGTGAAATTCTCTGGATGAACGGGGCACTTTAAAGCGACCTCACAGGTGAAGTACTTGACTAATGACAATGATGATGACTGAAAATGATGCGGCAGGGTCTTGGCTATCTAAAAATACCTATTTTATTATTTCAGGGCCCATTGACTCAGCACTTCTACCACTGTCTTTACAAGGAAGCTAATAATTGACAAGGCCCCCCAGAACCAAGCCAATGCTGGTCTACTCCCTGTTTATAGTCCCCCAGCCAGACAAACATAATACTTTCCATTTCTAATATTAGAAATTTGTCAGAAGTAAAAGCTAAAACCCGATAGTTGAACTAATTCTGTAATTTGTTTTTTTTTTATTTTTATACGTAGTCGATATATAAAGTTGGCTTTCCACCCCGGTGTCCAAAATGGTACACGAGTATGGCCCCAAACAATACGTAAGGTCTACATATATACATGTATAATTGTATACTATGTAATAGAGGTAATGGAAATTGGCTATTATTGAGCAACTAAATTTAGTGTTCACACTTACTTTATAATTATGAAAGATTTCAGTTGTGCTGTCTGGTTGAGCTCTTATAAACACAGACCTACAAAGTCCGCATGAAGGAAAACTTCTTACCTGAAACAAATAGAAGAATATTTTTAAGAAAACTTTTTTTCGCCTGCTTCGTATAAAACGGAGCGAAAAAGTCCATCTTGCTAGAAAAAACCCTAGGTACCTCCATTATGTAGTCTGCAGATTTCTTCAGTACAAGAAAAGACTTTTTGTTTTTAGAAATCCCTGAGGAAAAGTAGACTTCCTTAACAAAGACAGAATAATGGTCTGTTCCAAAAAGAAGAATGACCCACATTCAAAAGTACGTCGAAAACTAAATAAGATTAAATTTAATAACATCAGTCTGACATGTAGATTGTAGGTAGGGGAGCTTTTAGCAAATCCAGGCTGGATTTCTTTGCTTTTCATTTTGTGTTTCTCAAAAATTTAAGAAAAATTTGAGGTTACTGAACCGAAGACGAGAGAAAATCGAGAAATCTGACGAACCATGGGAAATGCTTTATTTTTGGCAATTTTCATGCGTTCTCTAGATGAGAATGCTGGAATTTCTCTTATTAAAAGCTGGAGACAGATGGCCAGGTGGAAAACTTTTAAAGGAAAAAGAAAAAAGTTTAAAGAGATTTCTTTTTGAGATTTTAGGATGAGAAACTTTTCATTTTTCTTTTTTTTTCTGTCAAAACGTACAATTTTACTGTAAGGAATTGAAAGTTTTTTTTTTATCGTTCTAAAAATATTTTTTTTTTAAATTTATTTGGAAATGTGTAAAAAGTTAACCCATCAATGATTATAGATAGGTTCAGTCGGTATTCATAAAACATACATACATAGAAACGGACAAATGCAGCTCAAGCTGAAGCTAGATTCACTTCGTCTATCTGCTACATTTAACAACATAACTATCATAAATGCAGCACTACCGGTTTTTTTTGCTCCAATAATTCCAGGAAATGTTTTATTTTACCGGACTAATATCGTTGACAACAATGAAATGGTTGACGAAATAATCACAGAGAATTCAAAATCTCCTTTCTTTTAGATTCCAGTATTCCACGTGTTATTTTAAGCTGCAGGAAATGAAAGTAAAACAATGAAAAGGTCAACCCAGGTTGCTAAGATCACCGCGCAGTAAAAAAATGTTCGTGAAAATTACTTGGCTTTAATAGAAAAGGGGGCTCAGGCTAGGGTGTGTAGAGGTTTTTCTTATAAATTTATCTCATTTTGCCAACAGAACTACCCTTTCGAATTTAAAACATTCTTTTTCCGATTATCATATTTGTAAAATACCTCTTGGTATGCTGTAGTAAAACTCGTTCATAAATTCACTTTTTTTTTCGTACGTTTCACTGATAATAATACGCTAGTCGTGAAGTGTAGGTATACTCTAATAGATACACCATAATTACTATCGATAGCTTCCTTAAAACCCCTAATTTCAAAGTCTAGTATGAAAAAGGAGGAGTTGGAGTCCGCCCACTATACCTTTTCCAATGTGTACTTTGTGCAAAACTTACTTGGTGTTGCTCAAATAATGTATGCTTAAGTACGTGCCTATCTAACTGAGGAATTGAGGATTTTTGGAATAAAACTCTTCTTCATAAGGACAAATCCGAAATTGTAACAAGTTCAAAAACACTAGAAGAAAAAAAAAGAGACTGAAAAACATTATCTTTCCAGTTCTTTTCAAAATTTCTAAAAGTCTGTTTGCAGACTTACAAGCATATAAGTACGATGACAAATTATCTTACAGTCTACGGTTTATTGAACATGAACTAACTTGTTCACCAGAAAACTACGCATCTCATAATATGTTTGTATTAACATTATCACACAGTGAACTGCATAAAATTCTCATCATCAATCACAAAATTGCGAAACAAATTTTAAAATACACTGAAAATCATGGACACAATACTTCCTCGTGATTGGTTCACATTCTATAAACTTGGCAATTTTGAGATTTTATATTTAATCACTTGTATCTCAAAAACTGATATACTGATTCTCTTCAAATTTGTTTTATTTGATTGCATACCTTTTTTCCAATATTCTAAAATACATTATGTATCGTCTAGTTGTATAGACCTTATTTTTGAACTTTTTGGTCCAAAATTTCGCGATTTCTGAAACATCAAGGTTCAACTATAATTTATTCAATAAAAAATAGAAATATATTGTGTAAAACTCTAATACGCATGTACGTACAAAATTTCATGAAAATCGGGTGTACCGTTCACGAGGTATAACCGTTAAAGTAAGAAGTTAGAGGCGCATGGTGCCTTTCTCCAAGAACCGCTAGTGCGAAATTATATTAATTTAAATGGGACCATTTACAATACGTCTCCTATATGTGAACAAAATTTTGTTGAAATCCGTTCAGTAGTTTCTGAGATTTGCGCGACCGATAGACACAAACCAAAGTTGTTCAGGAGGTTATGAAACGTCCAAAAACATGAAAAAGATTGAAATGGGAGCAAAAATACATATATATTTTAACGAACACAATACTTCCGATATCACCTTCTATGACAAGCATCTTCACATTGTGCGAAAATCGAATCTCCAATTTCTCCCTATTAAACAAACCATCTGGATTTATTTGCATAAGACGAAATTTTGACCTAAAAAAATTCAACCGGTTTTGAAAGCACAAATTTCAGGGAATTTGAGATTCAAACAAAAGCCACAGCTTCATTTCCAGCCACCCTTTCTCTCATGGTGTTATTGTTATTTTGTGCATTCTAGTTCAAGTTTCAACTGCTTTCATATTTTAAACTCCCCCCTTCTTAGCATAAACCCATTTTGAGAATAATGAATAATGTAATGTGGGTTAAAAGCGATTATGTAAACTTATGAATAGCAGCGATTTAACCCCCAGGCGTTCCCAACACCTGTCAAGGTTAAATGTAAGGAGTGTAAAGACAACACCTGTAAGGGGTGGAAATACTTTAAGACCAAGATATAGGTTATATCTGCCAGTACAGTTTCCTCATAGGGGCAGTGGCACAACTCAAATTGTGCCCATACAGTTTTCTGGGGGCTATGGCACAACTCAAATCTTTAAATAAAAAAAAAAAACCGATAAATGTATAACGATAAAAAAAACTGTACTGGCACAACTTTAGTTGTGCCATGGCCCCCAGAAAACTGTACTGGTACAATTTGAGTTGTGCCATGGCCCCTAGGAAACTGTACTGGCACAACTTTAGTTGTGCCATGGCCCCTAGAAAACTGTAGTGGTACAATTTGAGTTGTTAATATTGATCTTTATTTCTTTCTGTACATACTTCTAAGTTTTTTTTGAATTTATTGATTTTTTTTATGATTGTTTTGTAAAAAAATAAAGTTTAAAAAAATAAATAAAAAAGTTGTGCCATGGCCCCTAGGAAACTGTACTGGCACAATTTGAGCTGTGCCATGGCCCCCAGAAAACTGCACTGGCACAATTTGAGTTGTGCCATGGCCCCCAGAAAACTGTACTGGCACAATTTGAGTTGTGCCATGGCCCCTAGGAAACTGTACTGGCACAACTTTAGTTGTGCTATGGCCCCAAGGAAACTGTACTGGTACAATTTGAGTTGTGCCATGGCCCCCAGAAAACTGTACTGGCACAATTTGAGTTGTGCCATGGCCCCTAGGAAACTGTACTGGCACAATTTGAGTTCTGCCATGGCCCCCAGAAAACTGTACTGGCACAATTTGAGTTGTGCCATGGCCCCTAGGAAACTGTACTGGCACAATTTGAGTTGTGCCATGGCCCCCAGAAAACTGTACTGGCACAATTTGAGTTGTGCCATGGCCCCTAGGACATTGTACTGGCACAATTTGAGTTCTGCTATGGCCCCAAGGAAACTGTACTGGTACAATTTGAGTTGTGCCATGGCCCCCAGAAAACTGTACTGGCACAATTTGAGTTGTGCCATGGCCCCTAGGAAACTGTACTGGCACAATTTGAGTTGTGCCATGGCCCCCAGAAAACTGTACTGGCACAATTTGAGTTGTGCCATGGCCCCTAGGAAACTGTACTGGCACAATTTGAGTTCTGCCATGGCCCCCAGAAAACTGTACTGGCACAATTTGAGTTCTGCCATGGCCCCTAGGACATTGTACTGGCACATGGCCCCTAGGAAACTGTACTGTTACAATTTGAGTTCTGACTAGGCCCCTAGGAAACTGTACTGTTACAGTTCGAGCTGTGCCATGGCCCCCCAGAAATCTCTATTGGCACAATTTGAGTTGTGCCATGGCATCAAGACTCAACTATAAAATATTTAATAATAAATATACTTTGTAAAACGCTAATACGCATGAATATGCAAAATTTCATCAAAGTAAAAAGTTAGAGGTCGGGCGCGTGGTCTCTATCTCTAAGAACCGCTAGACCAAAGTTGATGAATTTAAAATGAGACCATCTAAAATACGTCTCCCATATGTGTACAAAAAATCGGTGAAATCGGTTCTGTAGTTCCTGAGATTTGCGCGTTACAAGGAATGCATTTAACAGACCGACAGACAGACACAGAACCTAAGTTGCTAAGAAGTTAACATATGAAACGTCCAGAAATATGAAATGGGAGCAAAAAAATATTTATTTTTACAAAAACGAACACAATATATCCGATTTCTAATATCAGAAATTTATCTGAAGTAATAAAATTAGCTTAGGTAATCAGTTATACCTTATGGTATATTCAATAACATTTAGGCTTTTACCTGACACATTTGTGGCGGACAAAAGAAATGTAAGCACTTGTTATTCTCAACAGGTAGACAAGCAAAGCACGTCTCTCGGCCCATAATGGCAGAAAAGTGTAGGCTCTGGAAACAGGGTGCAGACGTTTCTGAAATGGGGGTCAAAAGTTCAGGGAAGCTGAACTGTGTCATTTGTGGAAGAAAGAAAACTGTTGCTCTCTTGTGTTCATAATTTTTATGAACATAATGAAATTGCTTTCATATACACAAGATGGTAAGTACATCGACATGGAATGACATTTAGAAACATGGGTACAACCGATTCTCTTCAATCTTATTTTAAATTATAGAACAACGTGTTTTCTACATTTTAGATAAACAACAATAAAAAAAATCACTTCTTTTAAATCAGAAGATTCTAATTCATCCAGAAATGTTATCAGCTCAATTTCGGAAAAACCGACCGAAAACAATACCGAGGTACTTTCTATACCTTGGGTAATAGAAAGTAATACAGCCTCAATACAGGAGAGCCGACCCTAAAACCAATAAGACAATGGAAAATCAGCTCAGCTGATTGGAATATTTTCAGAATAAAATTAGTGAACTCATAAAAAACGAGCACAATTCTTCCGATTTCTATAATATTAGAAATTTCTCGGAAGAAACACTGCCAATCATGGACACAATACTTCCTCGTGAGTGGTTCACATTGTATACCTACACTTGGAAAATATGAGATTTTATAGTGGCTACCGATCACTTGCGACAATTTACCTGAAAAAACCCGACATTTGCGACAACAGAAAAAGGTATTCACTGTAACGTTTGCGACAATATCAGACAGACAAAGGAAAAGGTTAACTCCTTTGTTCATTTCGGAATTTCCAAATAAATACCGGGTCGACTAAAATATGGACGTATGTGAATTTATCCGATTTAATGAATTCCCTCTCTCATCATAGATAAATTATTTTTATTTGAGGAGACTCCTTGTCAGACAAACGGTTGTCAGAATAAATGTTGTGTTTCGTTAGCCGGCTAGGATAGCTTGGGTGAGGGGCTTAGGTTAGGTTGAAATTAGCGCAGGGTTAGACCGGGTCGCTACGCAACCCGGCCTAACCGCCTGCGCTAATTTCAACCTAACCTAAGCCCCTCACCCAACCATCCTACCCGACAAACTGAAGTCAGTGATCTATCGTGCAATCTCACCTTGTTAACTTTACCTAACCCTATCTAACAACAAAATTCCTCTAACAAAAAAACACCTACTAGTACGAACTAAAATTTGATTCACATTGTATGAAACATTGAAATCTATACCTGCAATATATTGTCGCAAATGTATGGTTTGAAACCTTTTTTCACTGTCGCAAATGATCGGTTTTAAACAAAAGATTTCCGCAAGTGTCGAATTGCGTTTATAGTAAATCATTTGTGTCTCCAAAATTTCTTAACCGATTCTCTTCAAATTTGTTTTATTTGATTGCATACCTTTTTTTCCTATTTTCTGTATCATCTAGTCGTAAAGACCTGATTTTTGAACTTTTTTGTACAAAATTTCGGATTTTCTTAAATATCAGTATTTTTTTATTTTGAAAAAAAAAAAATATAAATGCACTGTGTTAATCACTATTACGCATGTGCAATATGTGCATAGGTACATGTTTTCATCAAAATCGCGTGTGGGGTGTGTATGTGTAGTTCACGTGATATAAGTGTACAGAAACAGATACAGATGTATGTGTAAAAGTTAGATGTATAGAAACCAGCTGCACTAATTTTCACTCTGGCAAACCTAAACTAAGACCATCACCCAACAATCCTACCCAACAAACTTTTGTCACTGATCTAATGTGTAATATCTCACCTCGTTAACTTTACCTGACCCTGCCTAATTACAAAATTCTTTCTATCAAAAAAAAAAAAAAACTTTTTAAAACAAGTAATATCAAACTCACATTGAAATAAAAAAATCACAATTTTTAATGAGGTACTAACTTGTGATTCACACTGAATGAAAAAATACCTACCTGTCTCAATTTTTTTCAAATCGCAAAAGTGATGGATTTTTTTTGATCCCTTCACAGATAAAAGAACCCTTTTTAATTGCATTTTCGCCCGACTGATGAATTCCGATTAGCTTTCTATTAGATCTCACAACATTCCTAGGAAACCAATATAATATTCAATTAGTCCACCTCTTTTCACTTTTCTCTTTGATGTACTATGACCCTCCCATTTCCTCTTATAATTTTCGATTTTCTTAGTCGGTCACTTTGGTCCTCTCTGATCCAGGTCAATCTTCTTCTGAAAAGTGAGTATATATACTACAAATGGATGAATATAGGTAGTGCAAGTACCTATCACATTGTCACACACGATTTGAATTATTTTACGTATTAAGTATTATGTGACTAAACAAGTATATTTACGGGAGGCACACCATAAGGAATCCCACAGGTGATCAATTCTCCACACAATGTGTTGTCAAACTGTTCAATCCATGGTCCCTTGGTTCAGAAACTTCAGTAGCAGACAACCTGCAAACTGTGTCAGGAGAGCTAATCCATAATATCCGGGAGCGAAAAACTTTGTGAAGCTATTAGGACGAGTTTAGAAAATGCCCTTACAGGTGCCTTTAAGAATAGTATAATTAAGTTTTCCTCTGCTCACTCTGAACTCCAGACTCTATTATTCAAAAGATAATGGACGCTTCAATGGAAAATGCTTTCCTGTACCTTTATAATCCTTATTACTTATTACCCTTCATCTTCAAGAAACTCACTATTAATTGATTAGGGGTCGTTTACTATTTCACGTATTATTAGGTTTCCTGCGTTTTTAAATGGATTTCTTTACTTTTTTTTGAAGCTTTTGTGAAAATGGTCGACGATAGTCAGGGAGCCCTAGACAGGTTCCCAGTTGTCGTAAAGACCTTTTTAGTAAATATAAGTAGGTATTGAATAAGAAGAAAATGTTTTAAAATTTATGCAGTAAGTTTGAGCTAATTTAAAGATTACCTATTAGTAAGAAAATGAATTTATGAATTAACCGAATATTTTTACAAATTCCCTGTTATTCTAAAGTCAAAAAAGTAAAAGTAAGTCTCAGCTCTGGTCCGTAGGTATAAAATAAAAAAAAAAAAAAATACCATTCTCACACAATACATTTAATATTGATGTACAATTGTACATCTAGTACAAATTAACGCACTTTTCTGTTTATACTGACTGATTATTCAATTTTACTACTAACCGTAGATTAATTACACTCTGTGACCCCGTATCATCTTATATTCTAATGAATCCTTAAGACGTAGTTAGGTACAATACCTTCAAACATGATCCTGATGAGTACAATGACCAAGTGACCACAAGACATGATGCAATGCACCCTTATGCAACTCCGGATTTCCTCTCGGAGCTTGAAGTTGGTAAGTTATTAAAGCTTGTACTGATCGTAACACATCAGTTGAAGGAGAATAGCAACTCATACTGGGTACACTGAAATCCTGTAGCTTGATTAAACACCATCTACATTAATAATATCTGAGGTTATCACATTTTTGTTGATCACAGAAGTCACAAATGAAACTTTCCGATCTTTTACTTTTGAATCTCTGTCCTCGCAAGGGATAGAGAGGAGAACTTCCATCAAAGAGGAAATTTCACACTAGTCTTGAGGACACTACAGAAAAAAAGTTGTTACATAAAATATCACAAATAATTAATGTCCGCCACTGAACAATAGTGGAATATGATATCGAACCCGAGGTGTGAAGAACGCCCTAGACAAAGAAAGAGCTCAAAAGAGTGTGAATTTCAAAAACTGCAATTTTTATAGCAGAAATGGACTCCACGTCAAAAATGGAAAATAATGTTCTGAAAGTTATTATATTTGGGCGAATCACTTTCGTGATATCACAACTACACAAACTTTTCCATCTAACAAAGAAAGTTTCGTTGCTCCACCCTGTACTTGAAGAGGACTAATTAATATAATTACCACCCTATACTCAATTGAATACACAACAACCTGATACTGTTGAAACTATTATTTAATTACTGAATGAAAATCAGCTTCTTCTAGAATTCTAGATCAATTGCATATAGATCCAAAAGGTATTTTCTAAATCCGTACAGCCTGATAATACATTACATTACAAGTGCACTGGTAGTCAAGTGGTTAGGGCGCTAGTCTTGTAATCCAGGAGCCTAGGGATCCGTTGGTTCGAATATCATCCAGTGCACGATTTTTTACCTCATTAATTTGAGTTTGTGACCACATAATAATAAGATTCTGTGTGTGTGGGTGTGATGTGTGTGCGTTGTGTGATGGGCTGGCGAAGTGGCGGGTGTAACCCGCTAGTTTGTGTATAAATATCGGAAGAATTTGTTTGTTTTTGTGAGATAGGTAAGCAAGTTATTTGTTTTGCTCAAATTTAAAAACAAATATAAATCATATTCCTAGACATGTCTAATAGTCTCCTGAATAGGAACTTTGGTTTTGTGTCTATCAGTCTGGAAAGTCGATATTTGTGTGTTGCCAGTTGTAGGTATTTTATAGGAACACGAGGAAGTGATGTATCCATAATTGATCGGCAGTGAATTAATTATTATTATACTTATTCAAGATATACTGTTTCAAGATTAATTTTTTTTCTGAGAGAAACGTGGAAACATGTCAAAGAAAAAATCTTACTTCAATCTTCTTGATCTACATGTAGTATACATAGATACGAGTATTTCATGACCTATCTCTCGTAGTAGTCTTTCACAGTGGGCGACCACTATAATCACTATTTAGTAACAGCTTCGATGATCTATTAGCTAGCTGTCCCTAAATTAGTGGCTATCTATCTACCATGTCTATTATTATTATATCCTTTCTACTAGCGGTATTAGTGCTCGGTGACTATCGCTACTAATCAGTCAATTCCGCTGACGCTCTGGGAGAGGAACTGGTAGGGAGATCTATGTTTGGAGTAGTCATCAGTGGTGGATGTCGCAGTCGCAAACAGGAAATATACAACATAAATAATTAGCTTGAAGGATTGTCGGTCCGTTAAATACATTCCTTGTAACGGGCAAATCTCAGAAACTACAAAACGGATTTCGTCGAAATTTTATACACATAAATACAATAGAAGTATTGTAGATAGTCCTATTTTAAATTCAACAACTTCGCACTAGCGGTTGGTGATAGAGACCATGCACCTGGCCACACACTTTTTACTTTTATACGCGGTCTGTCGGGTACGAGTTTTATCTTTGTGATAAAAATATTCCTCGACGCGCAAATCTCAGAAACAACTGAACGGATTTTGACGAAATTTTGTACACATATAAGAGACGTATTGGCAGATGGTTTCATTATGAATTCATAAACTTCGCACCAACTTCTTCGTGATAGAGAGCATGCACCTGACCTCTGACTTTTTACTTATACGCTTAAAGAAAAGGTCTACGACTTGCCGATACAGAATTTCAATCGGTTAAGCAGTTTTGGAGATACTACTGGTTTGCCAAGTGTATATATACAATGTGAAACTAAGTATTGTGCGAATAATTAGCAGTGTATTACTTCCGACGAATTTCTAATATTAGAAATCGGTAGTATTTTGTTTGTTTTTGTATAAAAAAAGCTTCATAACCTCCTGAGCAACTTTGGTTTGAAAATAAAAGGAAAGTTTAAGGATTGGTCTGCAGTCCTGTAGACTCTCCAGCACTGGTTTTTATAGGTAATTCCAATCAAGATGAAATATGATGCACCAAAACAACTCTAACTGCGCTCAGAACTACACCGTTAACCATGAACTACACCGTTGATAAAGTATTGGTCCACGGTAGAACGGAAAGGGATAATGGCAGGTGTATTGGGGTATAGTAGATGGTGCAACTAATCAATTTTTCTAAATGAATGTCAATTTTAAAACTGTCCCTAATCAATTTTGAACATCTAAGGATGGGAATATTAAATGTCTCACTCTCTCCCCTCTCTTTCTTTAAATGGACCGTCACTTTTTTATATCTTCCTCAATCAATATTGTTGTGTCGGAAGTATGGAACAATACATACAGTGCGTCCACCTTTAATATGTGCCAATTGTGCCATGGGAAAATAAAACGATAATAGTTTTTGGACTCTTAAAAGTCGCCAGTAGGTATTTAAATCGTACAAAAAGGCTAAACCAGGGATTTTTCAACTCGAGAAATCGATTGCTGCTACATTTTCTGGACGAATCATGGCCTCAGGATACAATAATAATGGTTTTCGGCCATTGGTCCGTGCGTTTGTCTGTGTGTGAACATGATATTTCGAGAAAGGTAAGAGCTAGAGACTTGAAATTTGGTATAAAAGTTTATTTTATATATTATTATTATTATTACAGACTGGTTGGGGTTCCACAAGAGAAGCACCAATTATCACACCGACCTCTATTTAGATCTATTGTGACCAAAATTTTATATAATGCGCGAACCTCGAAACTTTTGCTTGAAATCGGCCGCAGTCTACGGCCGCAGGGCCGTAAAAATCGTCGGCAAGGGCCGCATCATTGAACTGGTTGAAAATACAAAAAACTTTTCCTTTGAATGAAAAAATAATAGGGGTTTACTCTGATCATTTTTTCGATATCTTAAACTTTTTGGAAGCAGGCCCCAATTTACCAGTATTTTTGAGGGTCCCGCTTAGACTAACTTTTTTTTATTATGTATCTAAGATGGAATTTGTGACACCAAATCCAATGATTTTGTGGTGCTGATTATGAATTTGACATTGATTTTTAGCTAATTGTTACCGTTGAGTCACCAGTGGTGGTGATAAGGAAAGTTGTGTGGTGTCACACCAGTTTATTTTTTTAAAGAAAGGTTATTGGATAAATTCAACTAATCGAAATTTATATTTAAAAAGTAATAGCCACGGCAATTATTTTGAAATCTCTTTACGGGTCGCTAAGAAACTGCGGTTAACAGTTTTGGCGTCCCTCAATAATTATACACTATCAAAAATGATTAGTCTTACCTTTCGCGACAATGCTCTTCATCCTGAACCATGTGCTCCAGCATCTGAATCTTTAACATTCTGTCAATTAATTTGGCACGGGGTGAACTACATGAAATATTCCATAATCCATATCCATCGGAACAACACTGATTCAACTTTAACACAACACTTTTTTTTTATTATAAGAAATATTTACTTGACAGTATACTTAAATTCAGAGTATTTCAGGCCTTGATCTGAATAAAATGTATTGAGATTATTTTTAATTGTATCATTAAATTTAGATTCTTTCACTTTTAAACTTTGGGTAATTTAGAGTATTTCGACTATAAAATCTCTATATCTATGCATTTATTGTATAGGTATCTATGCAAATTGTATCTAAAAATACTGTTGCAATGTTATTCATTTCGATGCTTTAGTAAAGCTGTTAACATAGGATGAACAGACTATTAAGAAAAACACCGAATACAATTTTTTTATATAAAAAGATGAGTGTTTCACAGCCTATTTTATTTTGTAGCCATGAAACAGGATCTACTGTAGATGCTTATAGTATACTGGCCGTTTGCCCGTGCTTTGCAACGGGACTAAATTTCAAATTTACTAAGGCATGGCCGTACTGCTGGACAGCAATACCTTTTTGAACTTTTTATAATTTTTCTGGACAAAGCGATAATGGTTTTGGGGGGGTAAATTCTGAGACATTTTTCGCTATCTCTTACCGTTTTGGCTAAACAACTCCGGACAAACAAACAAACATAGGTAGGTAGGTAGGTAGTCCTTTTTTCTGTTTTATATATAGAGATGTTGTAGCTTAACCATCCCGTAGTATTCCTCCCCTCTGATGGGCGAGGAGTAACACAATACTTGTCATTTAGGTGCTTGGTCAACACGAGCGCACCGGAAGGTATCCCTTACAAACATCAGTTGTAACCAAATTAAAAATACATTTTTTTGTCGGCACGGGGGATCGAACCCGGGACCTTCAGCGTGACAAGCGAGTGTCGGTTCTTTTTCTTACTGATTTTTTAGCTCAGATAAAGAACAAGACTGAGCACCAAAAACCTTAAGGCATTAGCATATAGTAACAAGGAATCAAACAAACTATAATGGAAAATGATTCTTTGATAGCGAAGAAAATGATAACAGTGATAGCGAAAGTGAAATGTGGAAGCAATACTCTTATTTCACAACATACAAGTATCAAAAATAATATGTCAAATAAAATACGAAAATCAGATAGGTATCCAAATTCAAAGAATTGGATGATTGGTCTGTCATCGTACAACATAGATGAAAAATTAGCACGCGAGCAACTCTGAACAAGTCACAACACTCTCCAATACCGAACATTCCGATCCACTTCTGAAATATGTGACAGGAAACAATAGAGATACACCTACCAGTGAAATCACACGAGAGAATAAACCTGATGTGCCTGTGACAAGGAATACGCGTACATACAGTATTCATACCACACTCATGCTGAAGTCATGGACTGAGAAGTTATAAGTTGAGGTTCGAACTATCGATAGTTCTTAGTGCCAAAACACTTTTTAGGGTCTAAATTGATGTCTTTCGGTCTGTCTATAAACAAAAAATCTCAAGAAAGATGTGAGCTCGAAACTTGATATATAGCATGTGCGTAGCCTTATAATGGCATCCTTTCAACCTAGCCTACCTTTGCTGGTGTTTGGCGGTTATTGCTGAACGGTGTGAGATGATGAAATATTTTTGGAACATGTTTTACCTATAATTAAAAAATACATAATATTTTTATTATTTATGAGCCCGTCCCTAATGTACCGATATTTTGCGTGGATCAACCTTCAGGATATCTTGAAAACAAGGCCGAAGACTTGGACTGCACACGGGTTTTAGCAATTTTTACTTTACATGTAATGTAACTAAATCCGGCCCTGTTCTTATTCTAGACTGAAGAATAATACCTACTCATAGCATAATGTTACCACATATTATAATCGAAAACGGATAATTTTTAGAAATTTCTCAGAAGTAAAAGAAATTTCACTGCCAATTATGGACACAATACTTCCTCGTGAATGGTAATCACTAGGTAAACAAATTTTCAACTTATATTATCGCTAGCATCAGAGATTTTTTTCACAGAATCACTTGTATTTTCAGAAGTTCTCAACCTATTCTCTTAAAATTTGTTTGATATAGTACAATACAGTTTTTCCTATATATTATTCTCTAATAGATTCTACAAAAAAATCTGTATCGGCAAGTCGTGGACCTTGTTTTTTGACTTGTTTGCCCAAAATTTCGGGTTTTTTTGTTTCTAACCGACAGACAAACACAAAACCAAAGTTGCTCAGGAGGTACTTCCAACAAAATACTTCCAATTTCTAATATCAGAAATTCACCGGAAGTAAAATAAAATCGGAGCAAAAAGTATATTTTTTTTTATTACAAAAACGAATACAATACTTCCGATTTCTAATATTTCTCGGAAGTAAAAAAGAGACTACAGAGGTTCCTTCAAGTGACACTTTATGTCGCACCCTTATTTTCCAGTCAAGAGCCGCAGAATGTTAGAACATGCTTAAGCATCAAACACCTCGGCCGAGGTGTGAAGAACGCCTATACAAAGAAAGAGACAGCCCGGCAGAGTGTAAGGTTACGGAAAACATAGTTCCCATGCATTTCATGTACTTTCAGCCAGCGAAAAGTGCAACATGAATTTCAAAAATTGCGATTTTTATTGCAGAAATGGACTCTACGTTGAAAAATAAATTGATTTGACTTTTTGTTTGACTTCCTAGGCCAACGGGAACCCTATTTTCGAGACCCCCCAACAATCGTGAAAGACATGAAAAGATTCATAATTTTTTTTTTCTGTTTTTTTTTCTTCATACGGATCCTTTGAGACCCGACTTCGTGTCTTTAACTTGGCACTGAAGATTAAATGAGGTGTCTAAAGTGATCAAGATATAATGGAGATGAGCCCGGACCAAAAAAAAAGTCTAAATTATAAGCGGGCGGCCCATTTGGGCGGCCTCGGGTTTTGGGAGCCCAAATCGGGAATTGAAGGATAATACTAATCTTAAGTGGTATCAAATGAAAGATCTTGATGAGCAGATACCAAATTTATTGATTTTATTCCTTCATCCGGTCCACTGGGTGGCACCTGGTGGCCTTTTTATTTTCTTTGGCGGGTAGGTACCTTCGAATCCTTAGCTTAGTGGTCAGATCTTGGCCAGTATGTATTTTTCAAGGTGACCTCGCTCTCTCACTGCAAAATTTTAATGTTTAAGTTTCCAAGTATTAATTTAGTTAGTTAATTTTCCGTCCGTTTCTTTAGAAGATAACTTTGTCTATTGGTAGCATGCTCGACCTGTCACCCAGTCAGCATGGGTTCGAAGCCTGGCGGGGACGAAATTTTTTAGCTCTATATTTTCAATTTGGGCTTAACGTTGTTTTGTTTTTCCGATCTTTATATTTGATCTTCATGACGACCCCATTACCCTCGCGAGGAAAATTTTAGTAGTTGCAGAATTGGCCAATGACCTGTGGCGGCATTACGAGATTGATTTTGTACAATCATGGTTGGATGGAGATAAAATATGATGAATTAGCTCTCATAATGTCGATGATACTCACTAAAAGTTGTGACAAAGTAGTGACTTTGGCCAAGTGGGTATTAGCATATTAGGCTTGCACGCACGATGACTTGGGTTCGATCCCCTTCAGGGAAGTTTTTTTTCTCTGTCAATTATGTCCGGGGTACACTCATACCTCGTGAGGTATTGATAAGGGACGTCACCACCGAGTTCTCTCCCGCTCATGGTTTTATCAACACCAAATTGTCTCTCGTCGCGTCGCTTGCATTTTTACCTGATTTTATACCTACATAGTTTAGGCCTAGCATAAAAATTATAATCGAAACACCTAGGAATCATTGATATAGACCTGAGGCATGGCTTTCTATGTATTTCTCCTAACCCTATGATAAATCCAAGGCATGGCCCTCTATATATTTACCTAACCCTACTACAAATCCGAGACATTGCCTTCTATGTATTATCCCTAACCTTACTATATTCCTGAGGCATGGCCGTCTATGTATTTCACCTAACTCTCCTATACACTGAAGGCATTGCCTTTCATTAGTTAGAGATTTTAAAGATTTCCTTCTTAAAGGCCGATTCCTATATAAAAATGATAATTTTATAGTTTTCATTTTCTTAAATACCTAATGTAAAAAAGCATGGTCTTATTTCCGGGAGAGATACTCGTGGTGACTTCTGCAACAAGCCGGAGAGAATTCGGGTAAGAAAAGGTCAACGGGAGAGAACTCAATACCTCACCTTGATAAGGTGATTACAAATTAATTTCTTTGGCATTTGTAAATCCAGGTGTTTTAGTGTCCCTCATAGGAGGCTCCGAGGTCTATTTAGCATTGAAAGATAAACCTAATCATGTGGAGTATAGAATCAATAAAAGGTCTTGCATTGCAAATTTATTTACTCACTTTGGGAAACCAGGGGGCCAAATCTGTGATCCAAATACATATTGACCTTAGAAAAATTAAATACGTACTGCTAAAACTATATCTTAAAAAAAAGACAACTTGGTACATTCACATTTTCCCAGCTTATTTACTTTTGTTATTCATAATGTTTCAGTAGTGTATGAACCTATATTTTCGTACAAAAAGAACTGATATCCCCCCAAAAACACCACTTCGTGGTTAAAAAAAGAAGAACGCCTCACTCAAAAGAATGATTATAATTAGCTAAAAATAAATGATATCAAATTGAGAACACCTTACCCCCTCTCTTTCTATATCTCTGCACTCCTCTCTGAATTTTTATTCCTCTTATGTTTATCTTTCTTTATCCTTTCTAGGGGTCATCCTAAACTTGATTTCTCTTTAAATTTACTTGTTGCACGGCAATAAAAAATGGCGGTCGCGGTGTAATTTTCTCGATTCAAATCAAATAAGTTCAGAAAAATCATACTCCGACCGCCATTTTTTATTGCCGTGCAACAAGTAAATTTAAAGAGAAATCAAGTTTAGGATGACCCCTAGAAAGGATAAAGAAAGATAAACATAAGAGGAATAAAAATTCAGAGAGGAGTGCAGAGATATAGAAAGAGAGGGGGTAAGGTGTTCTCAATTTGATATCATTTATTTTTAGCTAATTATAATCATTCAGTAGTCACTGTGGCAGAGCGAGTTAGCGCGCTAGGCATGGCACACATGGTGACCTGGGTTCGATTCCCAGCGGGGGAGGATTTTTTCTGCTCTGTACTTGGATGTTCGGGGTCCACTCATACCTCGTGAGGAAAAATGAGTAGCTGCTTTAATGTGAAGCAGCGACCAGTGGCAGAATCTTAGGCAAAAAATAATAAAGATATTGTAAATTAGCGTGGTAAAGTCCTATGATTCTGCGCTACCCACTAAAATTGTGACATAATAACACAAAGAAAAAGCATTATTATATTATATATATATATATATATATATATATAGATGTAAAAGCAGCACTTTCGACACTACATATAGGTTTGCAGCAGTTTCGACAAATCAGATTAAGGGATCCCAAACCATGGAATTCTTACATGTAGCAGCAGCATTTTGGACATGTCCAAAGTGCTTTAAAATACACTAGCGGGTTACACCCGCCGTTTCGCCAACCCATCAAACACACACAACGCTCACACATCACACCATACACACACACCACACCCAGACACACCCACACACATCACACCATACACACATCCACACCCACACACACCACACACACACCCACCCACACACATCGCACCATACACACACCCACACACATCACACCATACACACACCTACACCAGCACACAAACCCACACACACAAACACACATACACACCCACACCCACACACACCCACAAACACACCACAACACACACAGACACACACACCACACACAGACACACACGTGCTGGCACTCTGGCCCAAACCAGGCTTGGTGAGGTTATTATGGCAAACAGGTTCTTTAGTTTCCTGCGAATGGTAGTTAAAATCTCCGTCGTTATAATATGATCATCCAGTTGAAAGCGACGTTAACCAACAAAAAATATACGAGTTAAGCAACGTCCACCGAGGTGAAAACTTCGAACCTTTTTTATAGTCAGCCATTAGATCGTGTAACTGAGACGTCTTGGATTCGATACCGCATCGTCTCATATTTTTTAATGTTTAACGATATAATAATAATAATAATAATAATAAAAGAAATGAGAAAAATAGGCATAAAAGACCGCCTAAATCACCCACCGGATCTGAGGAACTTGGTTAATTCTTGATCCGGATTGGATTGAACGGAGGACATAATTGTACATTCATTTGCAGTTATAACTTTTCCTCTTGAATACTTGTCACAATAATAATAATAATAACTCTTTATTGACAAGAATAATATTGACAAAGGGCGAGATTATTGACTGAGGCAATCTCTGCCATCAAACCCATGTCTTTGTGAATGTAACTTCACCCAGACTTATATTGAGCAGTCTTAGGGCTCAGGTTGGACTTTCATTATAAAGATTTTTAGAGATTCTTTTGTTACGGCTGTGTTACTCAACCTCAGACAGCCATTCTGTTTGGGGCTATATACGAGCATACAATACAATACAATCCTACAAGAATGAGACAGAGTCCCTTTACTCTCACAGTCTAAACAAATCTCACAGTCTCATATTTATTGCTGAAAAACACAGAGAAATGAATAATTATTTACAATGAACTTTGTTTTAAAAAAAAATAAATTAGACAATACATAAAACATCCATACTTATTAAAGAAAGTTTCACTCACTGACTGACTCACTGATTCACCACTGTTTCTCCGAACTGGTAAGTCCTAGGAAGCTGAAATTTGGTAGGTATAAGCTTTGTCTTATTGTCTAATAGATGTGCACTAAGACGGGATTTTTTCAAAATTCTCACTACAACACCTGCCATTGGGGAAAAAGGATTTTTCGCTTTCACCGCTATTTCTCCGCACGGCCATGCCTCGGACCGCAAAGCGGGCGACAGTCCGCTAGTAATAGATAAACGTACGTACACAAAACAGTCACATACCACAAACACAGTCACATACACACAAACACAGTCACATACACACAAACACAGTCACATACACACAAACACACAACACACACATTCACTCAAAAGATACTGCTGACACAGTGAGGGCGGGAGAGGGTCATTATTATGATTTTTTCAGTTTTCTCTAACTACTAAACGCTAGGAGGATGAAGCAAAAAGTACAATATAATAGTTTCAGAATATTGGTATGCGGGAATGCGTCTATTTTGATACTAAGAAAAAAACAATATGACGCGCGATAACCAATAGCAATAACATCGCCTGGTGGTTGGTTACCTTTCACTAAAGAGTATATTATTTTGATATTGTCTTTAGTTCTTTTGACCTTTCCAGTTTTACCATGACTATAAAAACTAAATTTTTGGCAATGAATTTTAAATATAATGCTAAGTACCTATTTGTTTGTGGTAAAGGAATAATTCTGGGGAAACAAAAATTAAGATTTTTGGGGTGCAGAAGCACAATTGAGGAGTTTTTTTCTCAAGTCAACTTTTAAAAATCATAATACATTTTTCGGATTATAGATTTCAGATTATTATTAGATCCGCCCAAATTTTCTGAAACAACACCAAACTTTATATATTCTGCTGAAAGCATTCTCTCGCAATATCTCAATAATAAGTGAAAGAACACAAACTCAGTGTTAAAATACAATGAAGTGAAAAAAATATTTTTTGAATATAACACCTTACTACCGTCATCAGCTCCTGTCGAGAGGCTTTTCAGCTCAGGGGGTCAAATTATGAAGAAATCGTCTTAGTGATTATTTATTTCAAACTTTGGTCATTTTGAAACATTACAAAAAAATAACATGTTCGTTAATTTGGTTTAATTTTCGCAAATGAATAAATTCAAGTTGTATACCTAATATTAAAAAAATAAAAGTAAAATGTGTTTAATTTTTTTTTATTATTAATGTTCAACTCACTGCAGATATTATTATTAGAGGGGTTTTACCATCAGGCATTGGCTATTCCAGCGACTCAGATATTCAACTTGTATAATTCCGTGTCCGTGAGATAGGTATTCATACCTAAATCACGGTGGTGAGAGGATTATATGGACGCCCAGATCCAATGTCCAAGCTCCTTTCATGTCCATTGATTCTATTTGGTTTTAGCGTCCTGACTTGAGGTAGACAGGACGGGGGTTTTAACTTCCATTCGCTGGGAATCATACCAGGTACCCACATCAACCTCGCCCAGCCTGGGTAGGGCCGGAATCACTAGCCTCACATGTTCGGAGGAAACAGAATTTTCTGTGCGAAAATTCTGCTCCAACCGGGAATCGAACTCAGGATCTCTGAACTACGGGCAATAGTCACAACCGTCACGCCATGGAGTCTGGATAGAGAGTCACATTATCCTCAGATATGTATGTGCAGAAGCCACGTCTGGTCAAGCTGGTGATTCCGTGGTGCATCCATTTTTAATTTTGATTTCAGACATTAAATAGCTCAGTAACTTAACAAAGTTATAAAATAGTGATATGACAGCTAATCTAACTCAACTTTACTAAATTAACACTTAGGAAATAAAAAATAAAACAAAACCCCTTCATTTCTATAAAACCTATTCATTGATATAAAACCCCTTACTTGTTTTCGAATATACTACTCAAATGTACTGCATTATTTTTCTCTGAACTTGTCACTTTCATATGAAAAACAGATTTAAAACTGACTCATTTCTGTGTTCTACAAGAAAAATTTAATAGTTAATGGTCTAATAATGGATAAAATCCCAATGGGATAGGAACCATTGGGCTTAAAATAGCGGACTTCAAAAATTACCAATTCATTTAAAAAAAAAAAATGAATAGTTAACAGCAAGATAACCCGTTCTAGGGCATTTTCGAACGAATTATGTATCGTATGCAGGGTTGCCAGATTGGGGGATTTTTTCCCCAAAATGGGGAAAAAACATGCTCCTGGGGAAATTTTGGGGAAATTATTTTAGACTCCAACTTTGGGGAAATATTTGGGGAAATTTGGTAAGGTAAATATTTTTTTTTTTTTTAATTTTCTGTATCATTAATTTTATTCATAATAATCTATTTCTCGAAGAAAAAAAAAAATCGTGATCGTGATAGTTATTTGAAGCACTGCGACGGTGCAAGGTGAGAAAGGCGCAAGATTTCATGCCTGTTACTAATAATAATTATTGTATTATTATAAAATTACTAGGACCTATAGTTTTATGAGAAAAGTGCAAAATTTCATGCCTGTTACTAATAATAATTATTGTAATGTTATAAAATTACTAGGACCTAGTTTTATGAGAAATATATCTCAACGCCATTTTTTGTACATTTTTTTCTTTGATATCATGTGATCTGTGGGTATGATTCCAAATAGAATATCAACTCTTTGACACAGATCTGATATCATGTGATCTTTGGGTATGAGTCCCAAATAGAATATCAAGTCTTTGACACAGATATCATGTGATCTGTGGGTATGAGTCCTAAATAGAATATCAAGTCTTTGACACAGATGTCATGTGATCTGTGGGTATGAGTCCCAAATAGAATATCAAGTCTTTGACACAGATATCATGTGATCTGTGGGTATGAGTCCCAAAAAGAATATCAAGGCTTTCACCCGTATTTATCAATGATTTTAAGTCTGTCTTAAGACAGAAAAAAGTGCTTCAGATTCACTTGAAAACAAAATTGTCGCCCATATTTATGAATAAATTCAAATCCGACCTGAGACAATTTTTTTGCTTAAGAGAACCTACAAATTTAAGACTTTTGCAAGACAGGGTATCCGCTGTCTTGAGTAACTGTAACTCAGTGAGTGAAGGCCAACTAATGACAATCGTGATTTTTTTAAATATGTCTTTTTTCTGCTACATTGTACTGAATTATTTTTTCTCGTTCACAAAAATAAATTTCTTCCCACTGCAGTGTTACAGAACTGCATGTTACTGTTTAATTTTACCTTGAGGTTGAGGTGCCTTTTTTTCTTCTAGGCTTCCTATACATAAAATATTCTATTGGTTTTGTCTTGTGGTTCATATAAATATGCTATTGCCTCAGATAAACCTACTTCACGTCTTTCAGTGAAACCCTGCTTGTCTCATGGATCCATATCATATGTGAGGAAATATTTGTTCTTTATAGCTAATGGTTCAAATTCTGCATTGGGATGACTTTTTGATTACGAATCTGGTTAATGTTGGTTAATGTTTTGAAACTTTTTTTTGCTGGTGTTTACTGATATGTGAGTATAAGGGTTAGACAAGTAGACACAAAGAACATGTCTAAGATATAAAGAACAAAAATAACACATTTTTGGGTTTGAATAACTGCAAATAAACGGTAGATTTTTTTTTGGGGAATTTTTCTGAAAATAGCATGTTTTTGGGGAAATTTTTTGTACATGGTGGGGAAATTACACAAAGTTCATCTGGCAACCCTGATCGTATGCTGTACACAAACTTTGTATTATTGTAGTCTAAATTACCCACTTTTAATATGTATTAGCGGGATAGCGGGCTGCACCCGCTCCGCTCAGCCATCACACACTCGCACCACCCACCCACATATCCGCAATCATCATCAGTGTACATTTCAAAATCCCGAGCCAAATCTATCATAGCGGATAATGTAGCAAACTGGCCTATATTTCGAAAATGGTTTTGTCAGAATATGGCAACAAAGGGCTCAAATAAAAGCATGTGATGTTCTCAGATTGCCAATTTTACCTGTACCTAATCGTAAACATTTAGCAAAAAAAGAAAGACATTTTAACTCAAGAAAAAGACCCCTGTGTATAAACGGGTTAACTAATTTTTACCTACTATTTCGATCAGTACGAACTTGTGGATTGTGTGATATACGTGCTTATCTCACATACGAAATTGTATTACTCTAGCTAATACTGTTCTTGAGATATTGAGCAAAACGTTCATCAAAAGTGTTTTTGTCAAAAAAGTGGCACTTGGGTTAATTTGGCAGAAAATACGCGATATTATAAATTCATGTATTTGCCAAGACACTTCTAAAACAGTTTAGTTTGTTCAATTCGGACAAACCGTTCAAGAGATAGGTTTGTGAAAATTTCGAAGATATTGAAAATATCAGGTCAAGTCAAAACTTACGAATAATTGTCGCCATTTTGTAACTCTTGAAGAGATTTTTTTGAATTTTGAACTGAAGCTTGCTGGTGGCAAAAGGAGCCTTCAAGAATGGATTGTAACACAATTTTGCATACCTGGTCTTACTTGAAGGGGTAATATGTTATTTAGACTCTTTCACTAGGCAAATCTCGTTCATGGTACCTTTTTTGAGAAAATTTCCGAGAATATTTTTAATTTCTATTGAAAAAATACACATTTTATGTTCTCATATATTTTTTCTATCTTGAAGTATAACAAGACAGCAAAAAAAGAAAGACTCAAGAAAAAGATCCCTGTGTATAAACGGGTTAACCAATTTTTAACTATTATTTCGATCAGTACGTATTTTTTATTTGTGTTTTATACCTGCTAATTTCATCGACAAAATTTATTATTCTAGTTAATAATGATCTTGAGATATTGAGCAAAACGTTCATCAAAAGTGTTTTTGTCAAAAAAGTGACACTTGGGTTAATTTGGCAGAAAATACGCGATATTATAAATTCATGTATTTGCCAAGACACTTTTAAAACAGTTTAGTTTGTTCAATTCGGACAAACCGTTCAAGAGATAGGTTTGTGAAATTTTCGAAGATATTGAAAATATCAGGTCAAGTCAAAACTTACGAATAATTGTCGCCATTTTGTAACTCTTGAAGAGATTTTTTTGAATTTTGAACTGAAGCTTGCTGGTGGCAAAAGGAGCCTTCAAGAATGGATTGTAACACAATTTTGCATACCTGGTCTTACTTGAAGGGGTAATATGTAATTTATACACTTTCACTAGGCAAATCTCGTTAATGGTACCTTTTTTGAGAAAATTTCCGAGAATATTTTTTATTTGTTTTGAAAAATACACATTTTATGTTCTCATATATTTTTTCTATCTTGAAGTATAACAAGACTGCAATAAAATATAAGGAAATTTTAACCCAAGAAAAGACGCCTGTGTATAAACGGGTTAACCAATTTTTACCTATTATTTCGATCAGTACGTATTTTTTATATTGTGTTTTATACCTGCTAATTTCATCGACAAAATTTATTATTCTAGTTAATAATGATCTTGAGATATTGAGCAAAACGTTCATCAAAAGTGTTTTTGTCAAAAAAGTGACACTTGGGTTAATTTGGCAGAAAATACGCGATATTATAAATTCATGTATTTGCCAAGACACTTTTAAAACAGTTTAGTTTGTTCAATTCGGACAAACCGTTCAAGAGATAGGTTTGTGAAATTTTCGAAGATATTGAAAATATCAGGTCAAGTCAAAACTTACGAATAATTGTCGCCATTTTGTAACTCTTGAAGAGATTTTTTTGAATTTTGAACTGAAGCTTGCTGGTGGCAAAAGGAGCCTTCAAGAATGGATTGTAACACAATTTTGCATACCTGGTCTTACTTGAAGGGGTAATAAGTAATTTATACACTTTCACTAGGCAAATCTCGTTAATGGTACCTTTTTTGAGAAAATTTCCGAGAAATTTTTTATTTGTTTTGAAAAATACACATTTTATGTTCTCATATATTTTTTCTATCTTGAAGTATAACAAGACTGCAATAAAATAAGGAAATTTTAACCCAAGAAAAGACGCCTGTGTATAAACGGGTTAACCAATTTTTACCTATTATTTCGATCAGTACGTATTTTTTATTTGTGTTTTATACCTGCTAATTCATCGACAAAATTTATTATTCTAGTTAATAATGATCTTGAGATATTGAGCAAAACGTTCATCAAAAGTGTTTTTGTCAAAAAAGTGACACTTGGGTTAATTTGGCAGAAAATACGCGATATTATAAATTCATGTATTTGCCAAGACATTTTTAAAACAGTTTAGTTTGTTCAATTCGGACAAACCGTTCAAGAGATAGGTTTGTGAAATTTTCGAAGATATTGAAAATATCAGGTCAAGTCAAAACTTACGAATAATTGTCGCCATTTTGTAACTCTTGAAGAGATTTTTTTGAATTTTGAACTGAAGCTTGCTGGTGGCAAAAGGAGCCTTCAAGAATGGATTGTAACACAATTTTGCATACCTGGTCTTACTTGAAGGGGTAATATGTAATTTAGACCCTTTCACTAGGCAAATCTCGTTAATGGTACCTTTTTTGAGAAAATTTCCGAGAATATTTTTTATTTGTTTTGAAAAATACACATTTTATGTTCTCATATATTTTTTCTATCTTGAAGTATAACAAGACTGCAATAAAATAAGGAAATTTTAACCCAAGAAAAGACGCCTGTGTATAAAACGGGTTAACCAATTTTTACCTATTATTTCGATCAGTACGTATTTTTTATTTGTGTTTTATAACTGCTAATCTCATAGACAAAATTTATTATTCTAGTTAATAATGTTCTTGGGATATTGAGCAAAACGTTCATCAAAAGTGTTTTTGTCAAAAAAGTGACACTTGGGTTAATTTGGCAGAAAATACGCGATATTATAAATTCATGTATTTGCCAAGACACTTCTAAAACAGTTTAGTTTGTTCAAATCGGACACACCGTTCAAGAGATAGGTTTGTGAAAATTTCGAAGATATTGAAAATATCAGGTCAAGTGTAAACTTACGAATAATTGTCGCCATTTTGTAACTCCTTAAGAGATTTTTTTAAATTTTGAAGTGAAGCTTGCTGGTGGCAATAAGAGCCTTCAAGAATGAATTGTAACAAAATTTTGCATACCTGGTCATACTTGAAGGGGCAATAAGCATGCGCGGATATAGGGGGGGGCACGGGGGGCACGTGCCCCCCCAGATTTTTTCGGTAAGCGGTGTTTCTTAAATTTCATTATACCTAATCCCGTAAAAAAAAAAGATCTCAATGAGTTAGGGGGGCACGGGCCCCAAAATAATTCCTAATTCTAAGACTAATCCCGTAAAAAAAAAGATCTCAATAAGTTAGAGGGGCACGGGCCCCAAAATAATTCCCAATTCTAAGACTAATCCCGTTAACAAAAAAAGATCTCAATAAGTTAGGGGGGCACGGGACCCAAAATAATTCCCAATTCTAAGACCAATAAGAAATAACTAAATAATAAAAATTTCAAATCCACACAGATTGTCCGAGAAACCTGAAATTTTACCTATAGGTCCATTTGGATCAGGGTTCAGCTACACGGGGTAAGGACAAAAAAAGGATAGGCGACGCTAAAAAATCACATTTTTCGACCGAAATTACATTTTTTTTTTTAATTTATCGTGACGGTGCTACGGCGGCGGCGTATCAACTCAAAAAGAGAAAGTTTTAAGCAAGGGTTCAATTTTTCATTTGAGATATCAATCACGAAATTCTGATGAGCCGTTCTTGAGCTACGTTGAGTAAGGACATAAAATGGATGGGTAAACAAAAAGTATTTACGTTTTTTGACCTGAATGACATTTTTTCTCGAAATATGTCGTGACGAACTATCAACTCAAAGCGAGAATTTTTTTGCAAGGGTTGGAGTGTTCATTTGACATTCTGATGAGCCATTCTTGAGCTCCAGTAAAGACAAGAAATTGATACAAAAAATATTGAAATTTGTGTGTGTATGTGTATGTGTGTGTGTCTGTGTGTGTGATAGGCTTGCGAAGCGGCTTGCTAGTTAGGTATATTGTGCGATTGTGCCCCCCCAGTACAAGAGGGCTATATCCGTGCATGGCAATGAGACAGTAATGTTGACCATTTCACAAGGCAAATCTCGTTAATGATACATTTTTTTAGAAAATTTCCCAGAATATAGTTTTGTTAATTTTCTGCGGATCACCGCAGTCAAGAAACGTCCAGCTTCGTGATAATCGTGATGCTGGCACTCTGGCCCAAACCAGGCTGGGTGAGGTTATTATGGCAAACAGGTTCTTTAGTTTCTTGCGAATGGTAGTTAAAATCGGACATGAATGCTTTAATATACATTGAGCAGCAGCACTTTGGACATGTCCAAAGTGCTTTAATATACATTGAGCAGCAGCACTTTGGACATGTCCAAAATGCTTTAATATACATTGAGCAGCAGCACTTTGGACATGTCCAAAGTGCTTTAATATACATTGAGCAGCAGCACTTTGGACATGTCCAAAGTGCTTTAATATATATGCAGCAGCATTTTTTTGAATTGTTTTTCATAGCTATTATACAGTAAAGGTGAAAACACCAAAAAAACGCGAGTCCGAAGAAAGCGGTATTATTGTAGATATAACAGTAGCTTTTGTTTTTCAACCTCATTCTTTCTGCATTGGGCCGGAAATAGTCAGCATCACGAGGGTTTGAATTTGAATGGTCACCCACCCTAGTCCTAACACTCATAACCTCGCCGGACGTTGCTTGAACTAACTTCGGTAACGCAGAAAGAGAACAGGTGCTTTCAAATAAACCAATTACGCTGGATTATTTCTTTTTATATACATGTATTTTTTTGTTTAAGTTCGCTTTCAACTGCATGGTCATAACACTACGGGGGTTTTACCCTCCATTCGCAGGAGACTTACAAACCTGCTACTCAGATTAACGTCAACCAGCATGTTTTACGTTAAAGCTCATATCTTCGGCTGAGTTTAGTATTAGGAAATTTAATTTACATATTTGGATTTAGAACATTTGGGCGGATATAATAATAATAAACCGAAAAATTTATCATGATCCATAAAAGTTGACTTGAAAAAAAATCTATATTTGCACTACTGCATGTGCCCCAAACATCGCTCATTTTTTTTTGTTTACCCAGAGTTATTTGTTTATAACAATTACTTCTATCGTATATTTGAAATAAATTGCCAAAAACTCATATGATATGAAGCAAAATAATAATAATAATAGCCGAAGACGGGCATACATTTCCTGTTATATAAAACAAGTTCCGTTCAAATTGGACACCAAAAGGTGTCTGAAAGGCTGTCTGGGGTTAAGTAACACAGCCTTAACAAAAGAATCTCTAGAAATCTTTATAATGAAAGTTCAACCTGAGCCCTAAGACTGTTCAATATAAGGCTGGGTGAGGTTACATAAAAAAAAACATGGGTTTGATGGCAGAGATAGCCTCAGGCCATAACCACGCCTTTGTCAATATATTTCTTGTCAATAAAGAAATATTATTATTATATCCTTAAACATTAAAGCAAATGTGCTGATGCGGTATCGAATTAAGGACCTCTCAGTTACACGACCTCGTGACTGACTATAAAAAAAGGTTCAAAGCCTTCACCTCGCTGGACGTTGGTTAGCTTGTAATTGTTTTGTTGTTGGTTTAACGTCGCTTTCAACTGGATGATCATATCACGACGGAGATTTTAACTACCATTCGCAGGAAACAGGAAACAAACCTGCTAGCTTCAATAACCTCACCCAGCCTGGGTTGGGCCAGCATCACGATTATCACGAAGCTGGACGTTACTTAACTTCGGTGATCCGCAGAAAATTAACAAAGCTACTACCCAAACAACCTCATCCAGCCTGGGTTGGGACGGAGTTCCAGCATCACGATTATCACGAAACTGGACGTTACTTAACTTCGGTGATACACATAAAATTAACAAAGCTACTATCCAAACAACCTCATCCAGCCTGGGTTGGGACCGAGTGCCAGTATCAAGATTATCACAAAGCTGGACGTTACTTAACTTCGGTGATCCGCAGAAAATTAACAAAGATACTACCCAACAACCTCATCCAGCCTGGGTTGGGACGGAATTCCAGCATCACGATTATCACGAAGCTGGACGTTACTTAACTTCGGTGATACACAGAATATTAACAAAGCTACTACCCAAACAACCTCATGCAAAAATATTCTCTCGTTATGTAGGCTATTCCCGGCCCGACTCAGGCGAGGTGAGGTTCATCTGAGTAACAGGTTGATATGTTTCCTGCGAATGGGGCCGTAAAACTCTTTCGTGTTACAATACATAACCATGAAGTTGAAAGCGACGTTAACGGTTAAATCCGATTTAAAAATATTACTACGATTTATTAATACGATAGGTATTTGCCTAGTGGTACGCATAAATATTATAGTAGGTAGTGCTTTATTTAGACTGTCGGCTTGAAACAAGAAGTCCCATTACGCTAACAGTTTATGCATAGTAATTCTCGATCAGGACTATTGAGTCCCATTAATTTAGCAGTAAGCCCGAGACGTATTAAAATCTTCTAAAAATCATATTAATCGGAGGCTAACTTGTCATGTTATCTCGGCCAGGTTGTAGGCCATAGAAAGCAAAAATTAGAATAACAAAATATAATAATGTATCACTTTTAAAATAAATACTTGCGTCTATCAGATGAGATTGGTAAGAACGCAGTACATTGGACTTGTCGAAAGTGCTGGATCGTTATAAGATTTTCTACAAAATAATCTGCCTCGTACGTATCAAATAAACACGGGCAAATTAAGGAGTGAACACATCAAAGGAGAATATTTTGAGACACAATGAAAAACGCCTGTCGAAAGTGCTGCAATCTTATATGTAATACCTGAGGAAACTGCTGCTTTCTTACCTGTCACAGCATCACTTTCGACGCGTCGAAAGTGCTCCGCCTGAAGTCCAAAGTGCTGTTGTGACAGGTAAGAAAACGTCGAAAGTGCTGCTTTTAGAACAATATATATATTATAATCATTCTTTTGAGTGAGGCGTTCTTCTTTTTTTAACCACGAAGTGGTGTTTTTTGGGGGATAAGTAACAACATGTGAGGTATTCACCAGAACCAATTTATTCCTGGTCATGTCGACATGAGCCTGATAAGACTGAGGAGTAGTAGCCACATTGCGAGGACACGAGATTTTCAGCTTGTCGTGGGGTCGAATCCTAGCTTGTCTATAGTTATTTTGGGAATTACAATGCCAACAATCACAACATAGAAACAAGAAACTTGCGTTGAATAAACCAATTTAAACCAAAATAAAAGATACGCTCTACGACTTACCGTTTCATCGTGGCACACACACACACGCGTGCGTGTGCACACGAATGTACCATTTGATAAAAATGACTTTTTTTGAAATGAGGAGAGTCTAATTTGTTCATAAATGTTATCAGCTCAATTTGCAACAAAAAAAAGACGGAAAACAATACTTTCTACAACTTTTAGGTAATAGAAAGTAAAAAGAAAAACAAATAGGTATACAAACAAACCGACATTGGAAAAAAGATAACTAAAGCGCCTTCCATGGGTTAACGTCTGTTTCGGGTTTGAATCCATCAGGTATTTTATGTTCTGCTGGTACAGACCCTACTTGGGCTGGGTGAGGTTCATGTGTATAGTTGGGTGGTTTTATAGAAAATTAAGACTAACTAATTATTGTCCTATTTTTTATCAAAAATTTGGTAAAGGGTACAATTAAATGCCAATTGTTTTTCTTTATGCCCTCATTATTTTTTTTATTAGCTGAAAATAAATTGAAACACAATAGATAGAGGTACTTAAGTACTGAATTTTTTTTTTTTTTCTAACTTATGAAATTGTTCTTGAATTTACAAAATTTATTACATAATATTATTATTTTGTTGATTTTTCGTCAAATTGGCTTAGGTCCTCGTAGTCACTTCAAACCGTAAGACATTTTACTAACGTTTGATATTTTTTTTTGTAATTTATTTATGTTTTATTTTGTAGCTATAAATTAATTATTTAAAAAAAACTACCTATAAATCTATGAAAATTAAAATTTGAAACATATTGAAACAAAATTGAACTAACAACATTCATTGAAATAAATTTTATATTAAAAAAACAACAATATAAATCTATAAAATTAAATGCAAAACAAAACTGTGTAACGAATTCACAAAATTAATATACAAAAACTTAACAATAAGTGGAGGAAAAATAACTTGCACATTTTTAAAAGAAGTAGAAATCACAAGAAAATATTTCCAGATAACAGTGAAATTTTTAGATCTCCAAACACTCGGAGTCCCGGACATGAGTCGAAATACATACGTCAATTGAGATTATGTTTTGAACTAACTAAACGAAACTAGGTAACCAACTTACTAATAGTGAAGGTTGATTAGATGGATGATAATATTGATAAAGCAGATTAGGATAATCACATAGATGATAGGATGATAGGTACATTATAACGTTTAATGTAGCATAGGTATAACATGTAGTTTGGGTCTACTAACCAAGTTAGTAATCTCACTAAGTAACTAAGTTACCAAAAGTTTCCGGGAGATTAAAACTGACTCATTGAGACGTATGTGTTATCTACAGATTATGAGTGTTCTTCTTTTCAAAAATAGATATAAACTACATTAACTTAAAATACACTGCCAATTATGGACACAATACTTCCTCGTGATAGATTCACATTGTATACACTTGTCAATTTTGATATTTTAAAATAACTTGCATCCCTAAAACAATTTAACCTATCCTCTTCAAATTTGTTTTATATGGTACTCTACCAATTTTTCTACATTCTAGATCATACAAAAAATCTGTATCGACAAGAGGAAAACGTTCTTTTTGGAATGTTTTGTCCCAAATTTCGGATTTTCTTAAGTATTAAAGCTCAATCATATTTTATTAAAAAATAATACAAATAAACTACATATACATACAAAAATGCCAGTTCAGGAATAAGTTGTAGAGTGCGTGAGAGGCGACGCAGCGAATCCCTTTGGATATTAGTGAAGGAGGCTGAGTTATAGCAAACATACTAAGGGCGGTTTACTAATTATACTAATACTAATTAATAGACTATACTAATACTAATTATACTAATAAACATACTAATTAAAAGACGTTTTTGTAATACCTCTGTGGCGCTAAGTCACAGATTGCGTACAGTGTAAGATAGGGAAAACCGACGCCTTTTAATTTGTCTATTAATTTCGCCTTAAAAGTCCTGAAGTCTAGGATGGGGGAAAAGGAGTTAGGAGACGTAAAAGTGTTGCAGAGGAGGTGAAAAAAGGACCCATTTTCGGATTTTTGCTTACATACATACATACATCTCAAGTACTCTACATTAGAGTATACAGTACAATTGAAGACCACATTGACCACACACCAACTTGAGTAAACTAAAATGTTGGTAAAAAAAAAAAAGTCTGCCTTGAAAATTCCAGTGGGGATGGTGCGGTGTGTTCAACAGGTAATAGAAAGTAAAAGTGAGAGCTCAGAGAATAAAGAAGAAGAATAGAGGTGAAAATATGAGAAGAATCGAGAGGAATGAGGGAAGAAATTCAAGAAATGCAATAATCTTGACGATAGGAACTTGAGATGCGTTGATAGGAAGGAGAAAATGAAGAAACGTGAAACTTAAGAAGAAGAATGGAGGATCGAAGGTTTTATAATAAGAGGTGATTGATGAAGAAAGGAAAATAAAATAGTAAAAGGACGAGAAGAGAGGAATATGGGAAGAGATATTAGTTAAAAGAAAGACATATGAACTTTAAGAAGAGAATAAGAAAAGAAATGAAGATATAAGTAGAAGAAAAATACACTACCAATGATGGACACAATACTTCCTCGTGCTTGGTTCACATTGTATACGCTTGGCAATTTTGAGATTTTATACCAAATCACTTGTATCTTAACCGTTACTCTTCAAAATTGTGTTATATGGTAGTATACTGTTTTTCTGCATTCTATATTCTACAAAAAAAATGTGTCGGCAAGTTGAAGAACTTCTTTTTTCCAAAATTTCGGATTTTCTTAAGTAACAGAGCTTAATCATATTTTCTTTTAAAAAATATTACAAATAAACTATGTAAATCACCAATACGCATGTTTATACAAACTTCCATCAAGATCGGGTGTATCGTTCACGAGATATAAGCGTTTAAGTAAGAAATTAGAAGTCAGGCGCATGGTCTTTATCTCCAAGAACAGCTGCGAACTTGATTAATTTAAAATGGGACCATTTACAATACGTCTCCTATATGTGAACAAAATTTTGTTGAAATCCGTTCAGCAGTTTCTGAGATTTGCGCGTTACAAGGAATATATTTAGCAGACCGACAGGAGGTTATGAAACGTCCAGCTATATGAAGAAAAAAAACGGAGCAAAATTATATTTTTTTTTTCAAGAAAATAATGAAGAAATAATGCGTATCGTGCTGAATTAATGACTTGAAGATAGATGGGTTGGAAAGAAAGATAATTATATCAATAGTATTAATGTATTTTGCCTTCAAATAACTTGTGATGAGGACACGACTAGCAAACTTCAAGTACTGGAATAACAAAACACAAATTCTATAATGACACCAGACACCCTGCTTGTCAGTAAATGCCTCACACGAAGAAAGAAATTGAAAGGTTTCTTTCACAAGAAAGAGGAAGAAAAGAGAATAGAAGAAAAAAGGGAAAAATGTAATTATGACGTAGAACGTCTACCAGAGACATAATAAGTGAGGAATAGGAAAAACATTATAAGAAAATAGGAAAAGCAAGAATTGGATGAAAAACTGGATAGAGAACTAAATGAAGAAGAAAGATGATACGAATGGAAGAGAAGAAGGATGAGAGGAAACAAAGGCAGCAGAAAGGGTAGGACTATTCTTCCTATCAAAACCGTCTTCATGAAGAAGATAAATGGAGTTCCTAAATAATTGAGTATCCACTTTCCTGGTTGAGTAAATAGAGTCCGTAAACAAGAGCGGCTTGATTAGACAATTTGCCCTGAGGGATTTTGTCTAGCAGTTTTCAATTTGCAATGTTTTCTTCTTCCTGCTTAATCGACGGATGGGTTGTTTATCTGTTCAGCATAGAAATTTTAAGCTTTAATCGAAGAGATTGTTTCATCGAGGCCTGGATTGAATTTATTATGTACTACCTACCTATTCTTTTATCAACCAGATGATTAAGATCAATTTCTTTGTTTTCATTTAGAAATATATTGTCATTAAGTTTTTAAATAACTTAAAACCCCTCATTAGTTTTCATAAGAACAAATTACATCCGTTTTGATTGAACAAACTTCATGCACTGGGTGTGGGATTCGAACCAACGGATTCCTAAGCTACCTGTATTACCAGACAAGCGCGTTAACCACTTGACTACCAGTCCACTGAGTAAACATAGAGAGAAGTGAAGTTTGGGATGACACCTAGTAAGGAGAAAGAAAGATATCATAAGGAATAAATGCACACAGGAGTGCATATAAATAGAGAGAGAGAGAGGTGTTCTCAATAGAGAGTGTATACAAGGCACAAGTTGAATGACTTACATACATAGGTACAGCTCCTAATTTATAATTCAATTTTTTTTTTTTTTTTTTCGTATATAGGGGTTACAAATAAAAAATCAAATTTTCACATAATCAAATCAGGTAAATGTTTTTTATTTATTTTTACCTTTGCAAACAAAGATGAGCCAGAAAATGCTATACTTAAATTTGACTTCGTAATATCTTTGTTTAAATATTGATTAGAAATGAGTGAGATTAATGATTTGCGTCGTATTGTAAATGATCTTGCTTCAGAGCGTGATGAGCTCCATATTAAAAACCAATGTCTGACAAGAGAGGTAGAGTCATTGAAAGTTAATTTGGACGGAATGCAAGAAATGTGCCATAAGTACAAGCAATACAGCGCTAAACTACAGAAGGATCACCAACAAATCAAAACTGCATTTTGCGAATTGAGCGAAAAATATGAAAAAAAACGGACCTGTAAAAAGCAGGATGTAAATCATTGTAAAGAACTGGAGCGGACTATCGAAGAGTTGAATAGAAATCTAGAGCAGGCAGAAAAAGAAAAGGATAACTTGAGAATTTTGTGTAAGAGGTACGCAGATGATAGAAAGAGATTCAAATTGTGTATTGAGGAACTTCGGGCTGCAAAATTGAATTTAGATAATGAAAACCAACGATTGCGCCAGTCATGGCAAGAGCGTAAAATACACAAGACAAGACGCACAAACTGCCCAACTTCAAAAGTAACGATGAATTATGTGAATCTCAACTGTCAACTGCAACAAATGTTGAATAAATTAAACGCCGAAAACAACTGCTTAAAGAAAAGACTGTGTCAACTTCAAAATAATGTTCGCAGCAGTTCTGCTACATGTTCACGACGTGATAGTTGCAAGAGATCTCACCCTTGTTGTACACGCTCATCAGCAACATTCCATTCCTTGCGAACTAACAAGTCTAGGGCTGACAACAGAAAGTTTTGCATCTGTACTCCAAATAATAGGTTGAATAAACCAAAAAAATCCGTAACATTTGCAGAACATCCAACAGAAATATATTCTAATACATCTACACCTGGAGGATGCAGGAGTGCTCCTGTATTGGCCATAAAGTCCACTAATTCATCAGGTAAAGCTTCTGTATGTGTTAGATCTTCACATAAATGCAAGGCTTCTCCTTCTGAATGCAAATCTTCTACAGCTGCGTGCAAGCCGTATTCTTGCGTCTTGCTTACCTTCTCCTGTGTCATGTAAGCCTATTCCTAAGGCATGTAAGTCCCCCTTCATCGCTAAATGTAAGAGTAGTTATTCTTGTCCTCCTGTGGCTTACAGTTCTCAAACTTCTGCTTCGAGAGCTATAGCATGTATACCTCTTTATCCAGGATACAAGCCTTCTAGTTCTATTGGCTCTACATGTAGACAAGAAAGCAAGCACACTCCTAAGAGGAGAATTAGACGACGAAAATGTAAAAGATGTCTTGTAATGTGAAATTTGTTTTTTAATGTGTATTTTCATATAGGTATACAGTTAAGAGCATACGTGCATCAGAAGAAAAAAAAATTGATCCAATTTTCCTGCATACATTGGAGAAATATGTATGTATATTATAAATTATAAGGCTATCAAGTGACCATATCCAAAAACAAAAGTTTTCAACAGAAAATGGCCTATTTATATGACTCACTTTTGCACCGACTTAATAAGCCCCTAAAAATTGTTGTTAAGTTGATGTTTTCTCAATTTTCAACTAAACCAGATACCTACTTCTTATCATTTTAAATGAATGTTTGAAAAAAAATCAGTACTTTTAAAGCCTTCAATAAAATGGTAATAACAAAACAGTGCGAATCACACATGTCCAAAATTTCTTAGCCCGGGGGCTATCTACTCCCAAAAACAGTATATGTATTGAATACTACTCAGTCTACTGTCCAGTGGATATGAAATAAGCTCACAGATTTACCCACAACACACTTATTAAAAGGCCTCCAATTGAATCGGACACCCCAAGATGAAAGGTCTTTTATCCAAAAGTCGCCCATGGTAACGTCCCTTCTACTTCTGAAGCTTCAGAATATGTACTGAGATAATATCTCTTATATTATAGATGTAATATTATGTACATAATTGAAAAAAAAGCATATTATACAGGGTGTCCCACCAAACTTGGACACCTCAAATTACTCGGCCCCTGAAAGAGTTTTTGAAAAATAAAAAAATCCTAGGGTACATGGTCTAATTATGCGGTTTCAGTCATGAATTTTTTTTTATACAGGGTGGTTCATAAGTCAGAAATTGAGGTGTCAACTTTTGATTTTCAAATGGATCGATCTGAATTTTATTTGATAATTTTACTTCTAAATGGTTCTTCAGTACTTTTTTAAATAAAAATATTACATACAGGGTGGTTTTTTTTCGACCAATTTTTTTTCTAAATCTTGAATAACTCAAGTTCGTTTAATTTTTTCGATAACAAGAATACAATGAGTTTGTGTCATAAATACACGCACTTTCAATTGGCATCAAAAATTTTTATACAGGGTGATTCACAAGTGAAATAATGACTTGATTTTTTTTAAAACCGAGTTTTTTTAATTTTTTATTTAGGATTAATAATTCTCGTCTAATTTTACACATTTTTCGTTAGTCATATCGAAAAACAAAACTAAAGTATTGTACAGGGTGAGACATAATTTTTTTGTAACACCCTGTATATGGGCAGTCAAAGAGACGCAAAATTAAATATAAAGACTGAATATGCAAGATTTTTAATTAAGCTAAAATGTTATGGAGTTTTAACTAATATTGTCGCATGGACCACCCTGTAGATATTTTCTTAAAACATCATATGGGTAGTCGAAATTGTCTAAAATTCAACGAGGAGTCCAAATCTGAAAGAAAAAAAATGAATTCAAAATGCAATTTTCAATTTTCTGTCTACACCTACCTACTTTTCATTTCTAGTTTTAAAATCATTCAGTGTGTACACCAAATTGAAAATGGCTTCAAAATTCGTGTTTTTTACTTGTTTTTTCCCACGATTCGAAGTCTTCGTTGAATTTTATACAACCTCGAGTACCCACATGATAGTTTAAGAGAATATCTACAGGGTGGTTCATGCGACAATATTAGTTAAAACACCATAACTTTTTGATATCATTAAAAATCAAAGTTTTTCTTACATATTTAGTATTTATATTTAATTTTACGTCTCTTTGACTGCCCATATACAGGGTGTCACAAAAAAAAATTGTCTCACCCTGTACAACACTTTAGTTTTGTTTTTCGATACGACTAACAAAAAATGTGTGAAATTAGGTTAAAATTATTAATTCCAAATAGAAAATTAAAAAAACTCAGTTTTAAAAAAAATCAAATCATTATTTCACTTGTGAACCACCCTGTATAAAAAAATTTGATGCCAATTGAAAGTGCGTGTTGTTATCACACAAACACTATCTATTCTTGTTATCGAAAAAAGTAAACAAACTTGAGTTATTCGAGATTTAGAAAAAAAATTGGTCGAAAAAAAACCACCCTGTATGTAAATTTTTTCTTTAAAAAAGTACTCACAACCATTTAGAAGTAAAATTATCAAATAAAATTCAGGTCAATCCATTTAAAAATCGAAAGTTGACACCTCAATTTCTGACTTTTGAACCACCCTGTATAAAAAAAATTTCATGACTGAAACCGCATAATTAGATCATGTACCCTAGGATTTTTTATTTTTCAAAAACTCTTTCAGGGGCCGAGTAATTTGAGGTGTCCAAGTTTGGCGGGACACCCTGTATACAGTATGTTTCAGAAAAGGTGGCCACCCCCTCGTAACTTTTGAACGAGACGGAATTTTTCAATTCTGTAAAGTCCTAAGTATAGGAAGTGCCCTATGGCCCATCCTGTGGTCATATTTATTTTTGGCCCCGGTCGGCCCTTCCGGCTTTTAGGCCATATTTTTTCACTTTTCTCGAGAATTTTAAATGGAATGCTATATTTTTTATTCCTGTTAATTAAAGTCCAAGTTAGGTTGAGTATAACGAGCTTTTAAAATTTTCAAAAACCTTATCAGGGGCGTAGCTAGTAGGGTGCAAGTTTCAAAACTGTTACACGCTGTATTTCAGCGTTAGTTAGATTTTTTAGTACTTATTTTATTTTCATAAGTTCAAAATATTGTTTTACACCATATGAAATCAAAAAATATTCTTATTTACTTCTTATCAGAGTCATAGTAAGGTTTTTGTAAAAGTACTTTTTTTCTCACGTCAATTTTTCCGTACATTAATGGTGTTCTCGAAATTGGCATTTTTAGAGGTGAAAGTCTGCAGTGACATATGTTTTTTATGCTTGAAATCGAAAGAAAACTTAACGGAGAAGCGATTAAGATCATAAAAAAAGCCATTTAACCTGCTAGTTTTTTCACGACAGTGTCCGGTAAAGTGGGTGAATTTCGTATTGGATTTTTTGTTGTTGAGGAAACGCAATTGGCATAGAAAATAAATAATATCTAATAAGGGAATAATACTTCAATAAACATTACTAAATGTGAAATTAAATGAAAATTATTTCTTCTAAATCAGTGCCGGATATATTTTTTTTTCTCTCTCTTTTTTTCACTTTTCAAAGTTCAAGTTGTATCAAAAATAATTTTCGGATAATGCTGCTTCTAAAGTCGGCCTAGGGGTCCCCTCTTGAGACAATTTTAGTTGGTAAGTTGGTAAAATCTGTAGAAAACACATTGTCAATCATTCTGAAGTCAGTCCGATGGCGCTTTGAATGCAACGATTCTTGTAGGATCACCGAAATTAAGCAACGTCCAGCGAGGAGAAGATTCCGTGATGCTGGCATTCCGGCCTAACCCAGGCTGGGTGAGATAAATGTGTTTAGCAGGTTGGTGAGTTTCTCGCGAATGGAAGGTAACACCCCCGTTATGATATGACCATGCAGTTGAAACGCGATATTAAACCCAAATTAAAAAAAAATGAATACCAGGTCTCTAAATAATAATCTAATTATCTCGAAATTTAAGAGAAAGAAATACCAGGTCAAGTAACAAACTCTTGAGGGTGAAAATTAAACCAATTATTTTAAAGAGGAGAAGAGAGAGAGAGAGAAAAAAAAATTATATCCGGCACTGATTTAGAAGAAATAATTTTCATTTATATTCGCATTTAGTTATGTTTATTGAAGTATTATTCCCTTATTAGATATTATTTATTTTCTATGACAATTGCGTTTCCTCAACAACAAAAAATCCAATACGAAATTCACCCACTTTACCGGACACTGTCGTGAAAAAACTAGCAGGTTAAATGGCTTTTTTTATGATCTTAATCGCTTCTCCGTTAAGTTTTCTTTCGATTTCAAGCATAAAAAACATATGTCACTGCAGACTTTCACCTCTAAAAATGCCAATTTCGAGAACACCATTAATGTACGGAAAAATTGACGTGAGAAAAAAAGTACTTTTACAAAAACCTTACTATGACTCTGATAAGAAGTAAATAAGAATATTTTTTGATTTCATATGGTGTAAAACAATATTTTGAACTTATGAAAATAAAATAAGTACTAAAAAATCTAACTAACGCTGAAATACAGCGTGTAACAGTTTTGAAACTTGCACCCTACTAGCTACGCCCCTGATAAGGTTTTTGAAAATTTTAAAAGCTCGTTATACTCAACCTAACTTGGACTTTAATTAACAGGAATAAAAAATATAGCATTCCATTTAAAATTCTCGAGAAAAGTGAAAAAATATGGCCTAAAAGCCGGAAGGGCCGACCGGGGCCAAAAATAAATATGACCACAGGATGGGCCATAGGGCACTTCCTATACTTAAGACTTTACAGAATTGAAAAATTCCGTCTCGTTCAAAAGTTACGAGGGGGTGGCCACCTTTTCTGAAACATACTGTATACTTGTATGGGACAAAAAAAAGGGGGGTTTATGTACAGTTATTTAAAATTGTACTCTTATAGTAAGTTACTCTTATATTATGTACATGTTTGTTTGTTTTGTATTATATGTAAATATACTGCGACTTTTGGTTGCGAAAGTTATTCATTAAAAAAATAATATCTCTTATGGTACTCTATTATGATGATGATGATGATGGTATTGATGGTGTTCATCGGCGTCCTAGAACTTTACCTATTGTTGTTGGGCCGATTCAGGCCTCTCTTGGCCACATGGGGCCGTTTTGGTGAAAATTAAAAATTATTTATAAAAAATTATTTAAAAAGCAATGAATGCTCTTGAAATTTTGTGAAGTTGTTAAACGTTAAAGTCCTTTTTACTTAAGTGCGGCCGCCTTAGCTTCCACGATCACAAAATTTCACTACTGAAATCAAATATATTTCAAAATTTCAAGAGCATTGTTTTATTTAATAATATAAGATATTTTTTTTTTAATTTCCACCAAAATGGTTTACAGGTAGCCCCCAGACAGACAAATTAAAGCCAAAGCGTGCAGTATCCAAGTTAAAGCCGAAGTGCAGAACCTCACTTAGTGAAGTCACTTTCCCTTACTGCGTTCGGTTGATTAAGAGAGTTATTTTATAATATTTTAGTTAAACATCCATAAAATTCAGTATGAACAAAAAGGGCTTGGATTTTTTTATTATCACGATAAAGATAACACAATCTGATTTTCAGCTGGTCAATTAAGGGAATTTTTTAACTGCTTTCGGAAAATAAATCATTTTCCATTGAATTGTTATTTATGCATTGTCGCTATTCCCACAGAAGTCTGTTCTAAAGAGAGGGAGGGTTGTTGTGTAGGGTCATTACTGTACTCTTTGCATTGAGATATGTATCAACAATGACACGGAGGCGAGAGAGAGGTCCAGGTAGAGGCCGTGGTGCCCCCCGGGGACAGAGAACAATGGAGGGGGGCACGTGCTCTATTTATTATGCTATATCTTATTCCCTTGGACCTAAAATAATCTAATGGTTATTTTGTACATTTTTATTATTATCATTGTTACTATCGTTGTTATTATTATAATAATACCTATTTCCACTCGCGCATATTCTTATCTGAAAACTCGTAGATTAATTTTTCAATTGGTTAAAAAAAGCAGTTGGTAGGTATGTTTTTTTATGGTATCAGAGTCATGGAGAAAGATGAGAATGTTGGGGAGAAGATATTATACGAGTACCAGCGGACTGAAACTGGAATGGATAAAAGAGAAAAGTGAATAGAGTTTGAAAAGAGAGGAGATTGAAAAAGATGAAAAAAGATAAAGAGAAAAGAGAGAGGGAGAGAGAGAGAATGACTGCATCCATGGAACGACAGAAAGTTATATCTCCTCGCTGAAAACTCTAACAGGTAGGTTCTAAAATTTTAAAATCAATACCACTTTCCTAGTTTCCTTGAAATTTGTTCTTCCTATCTTTATAAGCTTTTGGTAATATTTGCATTGAGCTTTTTGAAATTATCCATCAGTAATGATACAGATCTCCTCTTGGGCGACAGAAATCGGGCACCCGTAGACTGTTCCAGAAGTACCTCCCACTCTCCAAATCCCTGAATCTCCGTTTCAACCGTCAACTTGCAGTCAAATCGCGTTCAATAATGTCGCAATCAGTAATGAGTGCTAGCGGAGAGTGAAAGAGGGATTTGAAATAGCTGTTCTGCGCATGATATTACGTCATATTTCCTATACTTCCAATGCTATTAAACCTAGATTTTTCTCCTCTTTTCGATTCTTGTTCCAGAAAAATTTTTGGGAGAGTAAAAAAGGGGAGTAGAAATGGCCCGTAGAAATTAAAAATATAAGTTAAGAGCGCGTTAAAATACGCACACAGGGTTATGTTCACTATACAATTTTAAATATATTATCATATTATTTTCACTCGACCCACCAACATACTGTTGTCTTACTATAAGGTCAAGGTAAGGTACTGACAAGTAAGTTTAGTGAAAAATTTTTTTTGAAAAAAGTTGCAGTCGGTAGGAAGGTAGGTAACCCACTACGCGACATTATCTGAGGTAGCTACTAAAAATATAGATAGGTAATATGAATAATATGAATAGGTAAGTAAGTAGGTAGATAATATGCTTACGAAAATTGTTTGCAATAATAATAATATCACCTTTTTAAGTAGTCACTGTGGCAGAGCGAGTTAGCGCGCTAGGCATTGCACACATGGTGACCTGGGTTCGATTCCCAGCGGGGGAGGATTTTTTCTGCTCTGTACTTGGATGTTCGGGGTCCACTCATACCCCGTGAGGAAAAATGAGTAGCTGCTTTAATGTGAAGCAGCGACCAGTGGCAGAATCTTAGGCAAAAAAAGAATACAAGATATTGTAAATTAAAGTGGTAAAGTCCTATGATTCTGCGCTACCCACTAAAATTGTGACATAATAACACAAAGAAAAAGCATTATTATAATATCACCTTTTTATACTGCCCGATTAAGTCTTATTAAAGTCCCTTTACTCCAGCAGTAAGCCCAAGACATATTATTATGTGGTAAAAATCCCAAATGGGAGGATATCTTGTCATGTCCCGGCTGGGTTTCGAACCCACGACCTCTGGAATCTCTGGATTCACAGAGTGCCGCCTTTACCACTGAGCTACCGGGACAGACAATAAGACACAGGTTTATTCAATACATTCTTCATATGAAATTTTACTGACCAATTAAAAGGTTACAATTCAGAATCCCCTACTCTTACATTTACCTGAACAATAGTTCTGTTTTTCAAAGCACAGTTCGCGCTATCTTTTCCTAGCCTTTACCCTGAGAGATCAATGTAGGATGATGGCAGCTCGCAATGTTCCAGGAATTCGTTACGTCCAACACACATTTTCTGCTTATGATGTTCATGATTGGAAAGCACAATGAAAAATATTATCAACAATAATGGAGCAATCAAGAACACTTTAAACTTTTCCAACAATGGAAAAGTTTCAAAAATTCATCCAACAGTAGACAAAGCTACAGGGTGGAAGAGGTAAAGGGTGAAATTTTATTTACCACTTTGATATGCTATACAGGGTCCACCAAAAAAAGGAACCACTTGAAATAGCTAGAGAACGCATTAAAATTTTAAAAAATGCCAAAACACATGTACTATTATATCGAGGGAAAAACCTTTTCTACTAGGTTTTGATTTTTTTATCATTACCAGGGGCGGCCCCAGGGGGTCAACTTTGGAATCTTAAATAGAACAACTCTATTTACAGTACATTCTTGAAAAGAAGTTGAGATTGAAAGTATTTTGAGACAAGTTTGAGATTGTTAATCAAAACAGGGCCGGAGATATCGTAGATTTCATAGATTTCATTTCAGAGGATTCAGCAATTTTTTATAAGAAATTAATTGCATCTTTGTAAAAATGTTAAATACATGTTTTTCCATTTGAAAGAATTAAAGTTAAATGCCTGTTTGATACCTTTAGCTTTACAAGGGGAGGCGTCAAGCGGTCATCTTTTTTTTTTTTTTTTTTTTTTTTTTTTAAACAATGTAAAAACCATCCTTTTTCGAGTATAATTTGTGCTAAATAAATGTAATGATTCATGTTGTTCAATTTGAAATAAGAACAGGGCGAATTTACTTCAAGTACCTATATGTGAAAAATTCGAAACCCTGCTTGCAGTCCTAGTCTCCGTCCCTGCAGCCTGTGAGGCCGTATTTTTGTACTTTATGACGTAAGAAATCAAGGCCTAGCTCCCCTACTAATATGAATGAAACCTATAAAGAAATTAATGTATCAAGGGAGAAAATTTAGCAGTATGACGCCTGGCTCTTAATTTATTATATTTCTGATCCACGTCATTAATTATGAGTATCATCGGAGCTCGAGTGCTCATTCACTTTGCTCACTGAGCTCTATCGGAGAGGGGAAGATTTCTGCTAGAGCTTTTATTTATTTATCTTAATATACAAGGTGTCCAATTTTATATATAGAATTTTTCAGAATCAACTTCAGGAAACATTCTAAAAATAAAGTAAAATAATCTTGGGTAATATTCCGAAAAATGAAAGAAAAAAAAAAAAAATTGGAAAAAAATCACATGAAAAAAAGTTTTCATCTGAAAAATAAACTTTAGTTTGTCGAAAATAAGTGAAAATGGTTCTCACGTCTTTATGTATCTCTATATATAAAACAGAAAAAATTATAATTATTAAGTAAATTTCTCAAGTAAATACCCAATACCTAGCATTTTCTATCTATTTGCATTCCAAACTGCGTTATTATTTTGTTCGTATCTCCGTAATACGGCATTTTTTTTTTTAATAAAGCCGATATTAGTCCTAGAGTGTTCCCTAGAGTTGATTCTGAAATTAAAAAAAAAAACAAATCCGTTCAGTAGTTTTTGAGATTTGCGCGTTACAAGGATTAATGTATTTAACAGACCGACAGATAGACACAAAACCAAAGTTGCTCAGGAGGTGATACGTCCAGAAATATGAAAATTGAAATCGGGGCAAAAAAAAATTGTATTGACTTGTCAATTTTGAGATTTTATACTAAATCACTTGTATCTCCAAAACCGCTAAACCGATTTTCTTCATATTTGATTTATATGGCACAATACCATTTTTCATATTTTTTTATATGGAACCATGAATATTTGAAGGTAAATATTTTTAACTTGCCTTACAAATACTCACACATTACCTAATGATCATGAATTTGTCAAAATCTTATAACAATCCAAGCGACCTCTTGACCTGTGGGATTTCCCCTCTCCACTTTTTTATTTCGTACAAAATTTCAAGGAGATTACTCATGTAATGTCTACTAGACTCTTTCTGTTCACAAGGAGATTACTCATGTAAATTTTTCTAAATATTTAAATGCAAAAATTACAGTATAGGTATAAATATAGCAAAACAATATTTCATTACTTATTGATGCCTATAATATGTACCATTGTACCTACTTTGTCCCATGCGAGAAATATTTTTGGGTGGGAAACGACTTATTAGCATATATACGCAATAAATATATCAATTTTTTTTTTAAGACAGAGATTTTATTGTGCCCTTTCTGAAGATCGATTCTGCGTTTTCCACATAATAAGGAGGTTAACGCTCGCCTCGCAAGGCGCGAGTCAATCCAAAACTCGCCACGTCTCGCGTTTTTGCCATCACTTAACACCTATAGGAGAAGATTAATTCCGATAAATTTCTAATATTAGAAATCGGAGGTATTGTGTTTGTTTTTATAAAAAATATATTATTTTTTTAGTTCAATTTTTCATATTTCTGGACGTTTCATAACCTCTTGAGCAACTTTGGTTTTGTGTCGGTCTGTTAAATATACATTCCTTGTAACGTGCAAATCTCAGAAAACTACTGAACGGATTTTGATCAAATTTTGAAAACATATAGGAGACGATGGTCCCATTTTAAATTCATCAACTTCGCACTAGCGGTTCTTGGTCATAGAGACCATGCGCCTGACCACTAACTTTTTACTGAAACGCTTATATCTCTTGAACGGTACACCTGATTTTGATGGAATTTTGTATGTGTTCGTGTATTAGCGTTTTACATAGTGCATTTATATTTTAATACATTTTGATTTAGCTCTGATATTTAAGAATATCCAAAATTGTTGGACAAAAAAGTGCAAAAATAAGGTCTACGACTTGTCGATACAGAAGTTTTGTAGACTCAGTGTAGAAAAAGTGGTAATATGCTACCATGTTCAACAAATTTGAATAAAATCGGTTAAGCGATTTCGGAGATACAAGTGATTTAGTATAAAATCTCAAAATTGCCACGTGTATACAATGTGAACCAATCATGAGGAAATATTGTGTCCACAATTGGCAGTGTATTTTCCATGATTCATTGATTGGATGGGTATTAAAATTCAGGACTTTTCTCTTCAATTAACAAATAATGTCAGTACCTTGATATATCCTCCTTCCTACATAATGACTCCAACATCCTACGCTGTGACCAACAGCCTGGCCTGCACTCACTGACCCACTCCTGTATTCCATTTATAACCCGGCACCCTGTACAACTGCGGCTTAATCCGCATGTGCGGCCCGTGAAGCCGATCCGCATTCGTGATGTTGATAAATGAAGAAAATAATTATGCACTTATTCAATTTGTAATTCGAACAAGAAAAAACGGTACAGCGAGCGGAAGGGTTCAGCTATACACATAAAGGTACAAGAAGATTACACGAGGAAAAGGAGAGGGGGTTGTAGGAAACAATAGTGGCGTTAATTAATATTAATATGTCACAGGACCTTTACAAAGGAAGAACGAAGCGACCGTTCCTGCATAGTGCAGACTGATCGCTGGAAGGATGTTTTAGATGTTGGTGTTGCATCGGCCATGCAGGGCCGGGAGTACCCATAATACAGTAATCCTTGCGGCTAATGCCCAAATTACTTGCTAATATCGATCGCTGAGACCTACAGATTTATTCAAGGTTGTTTCCTGAACATAAAACCGATTATACAGGCCTATTTTTCAGAATGGCCGAGGTGAATTTACTCAGCGAATTTCTGAAAAAACTTTATTATTGCTTGTATTTGAGGCGTTGGTAATATATTTTTATATTTAAGTATCATTTAATTAATTCTATTGTGTAGTATAAATATTTTGCAAGATCAATAAAACCAAACGAGCGTGCTTTGTATTTTCGCCAACCATAGTAAAATGTAATTTTATTTCTATGGTACATATGTAGGTAGGGGACACCGGGGTTAGTTGGTACACGGGGCAAGTTGACACATTAGTGATATCTCGGTTTCTGTTCGGGTTAGGTCTCTGAAACGTATTTGAAGCATGCAAAACAACGCATCGGAGCCATTCATGTGTTTAAAATGACATAGAACTAGTTGTTCAGATTTTATTGCGAGAAGTTTCTTTTTGACTGCGTAAGTAAATTTTAATTTATTTTTAATATTTTGTATTAAGTTTTACGCTTGGTACGCTATACCAACCAAGTCCTAATGTAATTTTGTAGTAATTTTGGTTCAATTTTTTAATGCCTGATATTTTCACATCAAAGATGATAACATTGTGTATTACAAGTGCAAAAACTGTAATGCAGACAATTTGTTTAATTAAAACAAATAATTAATATCCTTTCTTTCATAATTAATCATTATCACTTTGTCATTAGTTAGGTTTAACAAGATACTATGTTCCAACCAACTTACCCCAGATACAGGAACTGTCGTATCAACATAACCCGGGTGCACCCCAGACCCGTGTTTAGTTGGTCCAAAAATCTAGACTTACTTTTTGACTTACTACGAGGTAATTTCTTCATTTCGCATTAATCATGTAGTCTTAAAAGCTAGAATTTTTTTTAAGAAAATCGAAAAGTCAAAAATGTACCGATCAACCCCGGTCTCCCCTACTTATACATACAAATTTCATATTACCTTCAAAATTTTGAGCTCTAAACTAAATTCAACAGTCTAGAGGTCTAGACTCAGGAATAAATAAAGAAGGGGAGCCCCCCTGACCCCCCCCCCCCCCCCTCTACTATCGGGCCTGCCTTCTGAATTTAAATTTTTAATTAAATTTTCATTGCGACCTGAATTGCAGCAGAACATAATCCAAATAGAAAATGCTGCATGGAATAATTCAATTTTTTCTCGATCTATAAACTTTAATTGTAATAAGCGTGCCTTATTTGACAAATTATCTTTGGTGCAGCGTTGTTTGGAATTGCATATATTTATTATGTTGTACAGCTGCAGAACTGGAATGGCTGTTTCAAGGTATAACGACTACAGCAGAACAATGTTTTGAAGTGTTTCTGATTATTTCCCTTCTTGACAGTTTGGTTTTATTGAGGGACTTTTTGATCACTTTATGAGAGGGCACTTAATGCTCTTGTTTATTAAATTTCAAGTGAAAACACGAGAAAGGGTTGTATTATGTTTGTTAACATTTTCAATAATACCCGGAATTTTGTATTGATTTTTTTTCTTTTTTACTAGAAATAAAATGGATTAGGTAACGACTTTGAGGACAATCTCTGCTATATTGTTTATCGTTCACGAACAAGCATTGATGCGTGTAGCATGATTTGCTAAATTCTTTCAAATGTTTCTGCTGAATTTGAACAGTATGTGACAGATTAGGTTATCGTAATTGTCCCATATGTATTGGTCTTTTTTTACGCGTTAGTTTATTTGTTAAAGGGGTATGAAACATGATGAAAATTTATACCAGTATATCCATACAATAGTAGGTACGTGGTATTGAAATAATTGCAGTTGTTTTTCACCAGAAGATCAAATCTTAAATTTTAAATGGGTATGTTTTACATTTTGTTTTGAGGACGTCTATCGTTCAGTACCTTTGTTTTATCAGTCGTGTTAGTCTCTATTTATCTATACGTATACATAATAGAAATACATATTACTGATTAACTGTACGTAGGTACTTCTAGTAAATTGAAAATGTCCACTCAAACTTACGAGTGACAATCTGAAATCTGAATCAGAAAAAAAAAATGTTTAGGCACCCCTGATAACTTAGAAATCTATTAATACGCGTGTCCACATTATTTGCTCATAGAGGGGATTTGATTCTGCACATTTTGCAAAGAACACGTAATCTATGAGGGTCTGTATTTGTAAAGCACTTGAAGATTAATTGATCATATCATTTGAATTTTATTTGACAAATAGTTTTAACTGATGTGAAAAACGATGTCAATGAAATTATAATTATTGTACATAAAATTTGTCGTAGTTTAACAGACTACTACTGCATTCAATGGTGTACTTATTAAGCTTTCGATTTCTGTAATACAAAATCTCACAAAAAAATACCGTTGAAAAAAGGGCCAAGTTCCAGAACTCCTATCCAAAGAGTTTTAGCCAATGAATGCAGTGATATCTTGATTGTCTTGTCTGTGGTTAAGTTATCTTGGTACTAAAGTATTTCTTTTTACTAAAACTCGTTCTCTGAGTTCCTCATTTTGTATGTTACTAACTGCAAACTATCCTCTAACTTGGCCAGTTTTGCTCCTTGTGGTGGTTATATTGTCATTTTGTATACATATTGCCGTAATATTCCATTCAACCGATGGCATATATTTTTTTTTTTTTTTTTCTCTACTAAAGCTGCAGCGTCAGATGTTATTATTTCTAGATTCCACAAACAATTATATCTCATTTACATTTAAAAAAAAACTTGTAAACGCACAAGATATTGCACAATTTTTTTATCGCCAAGATTATTTGTTTCGAATTTCATGAATTTAAAATGAGAACATTCGTCCATCTGGATTCTATAATAAGACTTCTACAAATCCTAAATGTGAATGCGAACAAAACTTCGTTGAAATCTATATTATCCTTGTTTTACTCGGAAGTAAAAGTATAGAAATTGGTGGATGTGGGAAGAAGGAACCAGAGCGATGAAACCAGAACAGGTGGGGGAAGGAATCGTCTCATCTTCTCGTCTTTTATCTTATTTGCTCACATTACAATACATACGAGTATTACCTGATATATTTTTTTTTTTTGGAGAAGGGGAAAATTTGCATCAAACACCGGCGTAGGTAAGTTCCTGTGAGCCAGCGAGAAGGTTTTTAACCGTCTAAAAACCCCTTCATTTATCAGTTCTTTTCTTATTTATGCCCTGGAACCGCCGTGTGGCATTACTTCAGGGTAACTGATATTAATATAGGAACGTATATTTTATAAGGGTGTTGCAAGGAATAGCCCCTTCAGCATAAGCAATTCATACTTGGTATTACCCTACCTTTGATCTCAACACCGTCTTCTTCTAATATAGGTAAGTATTCTAAACAAAGCACAATGTACACAATATACCTACACATACATAAACACTGTTTATTTGGGTATAATAAGGAGATACATTATTTAGTAAAGACAATACAGAGTGTTTCCAAGTAGGTCACTGAAACAGCCCGTTCCCACTTTCTGATGATTTTCCCGTTACAATACTTTGTTGACGAGTCAGTCTGACCGCGTAACTTATGGCACAAAATTTGGTAACTTATGGCACAAAAGTCCATTTTTAATATGATTTTTACGTTCTTTCAGGATCTCTTATCAAATTTGTGCCCCGCGCGGTTTCGAAAGTGCAGTGGAGCGACCGGGTTCGAGCTAGCCCCGTGAAAAATGGGCTACATCGGCTACATCCCTGCCACAAATATTTTTTTGTCCCGCCTACGATAGAAATAACGTTGGGTCTCTCTATTGATACAAGAAAAGGAATCGTTTGAACTTTTTTAAACTGTTTCTCTCCTTCGCAAATAAATTGGAACAATGGAAAGTCTATTATCAGAAATGTTTTTACCATATCTTTTTGTGATTATCTTTAGTTCAACCTTCTGTAGACGAGATTACAATACATAATCATACAATTCATACATATTTGGGTATTTGATATTTTTTATGGCCATAGGTATGACTGGGGGACTATAAACAGGGAGTAGACCAGCATTGGCTTGGTTCTGGGGGCCCTTGTCAATTATTAGCCTCCTTGTAAAGACAGTGGTAGAAGTGCTGAGTCATTCCTCCACTGTCTGGCTACCATCGTTCACGATGACGCCACCCTATGATGATGATAGGTATGAAGTGAGAAAAAATAATCAATTAAATTAACTACCAATACATAACTACCAAATGTTTTTCTTTCACCAGCACGGCCATGCCTCGGTGCATGCATACCGTCTAGTGCATACATATTGTTTTTGAGATTAATGATTAAGATTAATCTCTACAGTTTCCGTGCCCTCGGAGCGACAAGCACGTGATAGTGGCGGAACTGTCAATTATTTTTGACTTATCAAAAGAAGTAGCCTTCAACGCTAATAAAGTTAATGTCAAAAATGAAAATTAATTATACGCTTATAACGGCATGAATCGATATTCTGTTGATAAGAGATATTATGTGATATTGGGACTACTTTTTACTTCGTCAGGCTAAATAAGCTGCACTCCTGTAGTATATATTTTACTTCCTATTACCTAGAAGATAAAGAAAGTATTGTTTGTGGTCGGTTTTTAGACTCTCCTGATTTCAAAAAAGTAATTTTTATTAAATGGTCCGTTCGTTTATGTATTTTACAATATTACATTGTATACGAGTATGTGTGTGTGTATACCAAATATCTCAAGAGCGGGAAGTCGTAGAGCGATTTAATTTGTTATTTTGTTATATCTCAAAAAATTCTAATATCTCGTAAACATTACGAGTTATAGAAACACTTAATGGAGTAAAATCGTCTATTTGTTTTTGAATTTACTAAATCAATGGGGTATGATCCGTATGATAGGTATGTAGACTACGTACGTAGGTACCTTAGTAAAGGATTGTTGATAGTTTATGACGTGTTGCATACCGAAAAATATTTTAGGGGGCTCATAGAATTGATGGTGAAAACTGAAATAGTACATAAATGGGTACTAAATCTTGTTCGGTCAGTATAGTAAGCGTCTGCATTACCTCGCTTTCTCCTGTAAATTCTTCTCTGCAAAGGCACAAATTTTAAGAGCTAAATAAACATTCCCTTTATTTTACCTCGCCGTGTTTGCCTTGGTGCTTCACTTTATTCTCCTTCCCCTTCAGAATATATGCACGATCACTCTTCTCGATACTTTCACAGATGGTCTCAACACCACAGAGCTTCTGTTCTTGACTTTTGCAACATTTTTTTTCTTCTTTTTAAACACTTTTGGCGAGACATAGATGCTTGCACACTATTACTTGCGCTTCTTATTACACATGTCATAACTTCTGAGCAGATCAAGCTACTGAAATTTTCATATTTTGCCTGGACTGTTCAGATGACGGTGCAATTTTACCCGATCAAGCCTCAATATTTTCAATAGAGGGTCTTTTTTATGATTTTCAAGAAGTCAGTCGCAATAGATGAAAATATAAATGCATTTTTTTTTATATATATAAATACAATCTATCAATACATAGAAAATGCGAAAGTCAGTTACCCACTCATCTCTGTTTCTCCGTAGCGGTACGTTCTAGAAAACTTAAAATGGTATGCTTGTGTTTTCAATGCCTTAAAGGCGTACCTACTAAAAAAAATCAATATTCCAACCAGGACACAAAGGACGGACGGGAAAAGACAATACCCTCTTTACCACTCGTAAACTACCGGTGGCTGAAATTTTGTATGAAGGTTAAGATTTTTGCCTAAACGACCAAGAGCTGCTGAAACTCTTTGGGGCCAAAATTAATCCCTTAAAAGTGAATCGTCTTATACCGCTTGTCCAATTTTCCATTTATATTGAGTTGTTCTAAAGATAATAGGGGTGGGATGAGACTTGATGAGACTAGCTCTTTGCCCGTACATTGCAACGGGACTTATAAGGCATGATCGGGTCGCACTGTGGGTTGACAGTAGATTTGCCAAACCGCGCGCCGTTGGTAGAAAAAAAGACTTCGCTCAGGATCAAGTTACGTAGAACAATGACAAAGGCTTTTTCCTCATTTACGTAAGTTGATCATTGATACCACAGCAGAACTAGAGGAGAAGGATTTGTGTTGCTGCTTAGTTTTATTTATTTATTAAGAAACTCATTATTAAAAGAACATATTTAGAAACAAATATTGGTAAAAATGAATATACAAAGTTGAAAATATTAATATAAACAAGAAAAAAATAAACAAAATATATACATAATATATGTCCTAACTAAAGGGTGGGGTTATTGCCTATGGCAATCTCTTCCACCCAACCCTTACAGTATAAATGACCGTATTATTTCAGTTTCGACACCCTGTATATTAAGATGGGGGTTGTGACAAATCAAATTCAAATCAAATTTTGAGGTGCAGATAACGAATTTGACATTGGTTTTTAACTAACTGTTACCGTTGAGTCACTAGTGGTGGTGATAAGAAAAGTCGTGCGGTGTCACACCAGTTTATTCATAGACACTTGTTTAAGTAATGTCAAGCTAAAATTTGGGTCAAAATATCTTATGGCGATAAAAGATCAATTTTTGTCCGAGCAAGCTGAAATTTTCAGTGAATGTTCCAGACTTGCTAGAATTTTAATTGATATATTTTTAAAGGCACCATGTAAGCAACGTCAAGCTAGGCTCAGAAATGGGTCTTTTTTAATCTATAGTTAGGTACCTAATGAGTTTTTCCATTATGTGTACTCTAAAGTGAGCTCTGATCAGTTTGATCAACTAGAACTTTTCTTGACAATAATGACCCAATATAGTTCCTCCACTCCTACTTCTTTTTCTCCCACCCATCCTTTTTTGTCTCTTTCTCATCTCCAAATCAATTATGCCGTTGCGAAATAAAACCCTATTGAACATAGAGGAGCTTGTTCCCCCAGTTGTATTTTTTCACTTCTTTTTTTCTCTCTCAAGAAATAATTACAACATTGAAAGAGCTTCTCAAATACCCTTGAGTGTATTTCAATTTTATTTTAATTTTTCTTCCTTTTCCTTTTGAACCACTTATCATTTCCTCTGTTCTTTTGTCCTATCTTTTCTTCGAATGTAAACAGTAGAAGAGTTTCATTTGAAGACCATTCTAAAATCTTGAGCCTTTTAGGAAAATACTCCTCATCAATTTTCTCGAACTAATTTACAACAGGTCACTTTCGTTGATTTCGATGGAGACTATATTAGTTTTGGTATTGATATTGGTATCTATGAGTACCTAGGGCTGTCGGCTACGAAAGCTCTTTGTCACTGCGACCTTAAATATTAGATCTTTTGTGACATGCCCATGTTATTCTAAAAGAGATCTAAGCTTATAATATAGCTTAAGAATCTTTTGGGACTGATTTCAGTAACTTCTGTAGGTATTAAAATCAGCGCATTGTCACATGATAGGATTATAAGCAGAGGAACAAGTCTATCGTATCCATATCGTTAACACCTTGTGTGCCACGCTGTTTTCAGTGATGTTTCCGCTGAGGCCCAAAAGTGTCCGGCATATATGCCGGACAGGGCCCAAGTAGATCAAGTGTCCGGCATATATGCCGGACGGGGCCACAACGGAAAAAAGTGTCTTGCATATGTGCCGGACAGGGCCACAACGGAAAAAAGTGTCCTGCATATATGCCGGACAGGGCCCTGGAAGAAAAGAGTGTCCGAAAGTGTCCGGCATATATACCGGACGTGTATTTTTTTTAAATACCTATATCTTTATTATTTCATTTCTATTTTTCATTTCTAGAAAAGGAATAAAGTGGTATAGAAAACTAGGTCTAGAGTTACTTGTAGGAAATGTCTATTGTCAATGCTTGGGTGATTTATAGAAGAGTTTCTGGAAAATCAATTGAAATTAGAAAATATCGTGAAGATTTGGTCACAGAGTTTGAATGTCTAAGACTAGGTCTACCAAGACCAGCTTCGCGTACATCAACTCCTAGCCAACCAAGACCAGGTTCCATCCCAACACCAAGCACATCAACTTCTAACCAACCAAGACCAAGCACGTCCAGAACCACTGCTAACCATTGCCTAACTGCTAACCATTGCCTAAGACTAGGTCTACCAAGACCAGCTTCGCGTACATCAACTCCTAGCCAACCAAGACCAGGTTCCATCCCAACACCAAGCACATCAACTTCTAACCAACCAAGACCAAGCACGTCCAGAACCACTGCTAACCATTGCCTAACTGATAGGCTAGATTCTGATGGGAAAAAAATGAAAAGAAGAGCTTGTACCTATTGCTATGCTAATCTGAAAGAATCAGCAGGGCGAAAAATAGCGAAGGCAAGAGCTAAATTAGTTCAAACGTATTGTTCTAAGTGCCCCAAGAAACCTACCATGTGTCTAAGTTGCTTCAACCAGCACCACTAAGAAACCCACCCTACCATAGTTTGAAGATTTTTCTTTCTTTTTTACATTAGAAAAGCCATTAGAATTAGCCTTTTTAGAATTTCATAGGCGCAACTTTTATTTGTTCCTCAATTAGAATTAGCCTTTTTAGAATTTCATAAGCGCAACTTTTATTTGTTCCTCAATAAATACACTAAATATCGTTTTTACATAGGAAAAATTAGGCCATTAGACTTTTAGGCTTTCAAAATATCATATGCACAACTTTACTTTGTTCCTCAATAAATACTTACACTAAGTTTTGTTTTTACATAAGAAAAATTTTGATTTTTTATTTTGGTCATCTTTTTCTTATTATTCAACATTTTTTGATACAATAAAAACCAAAATGTTCCTCTGAGGCCCCTCTTCAAAACTGCCATTTAAAACACACTACAGTGTCCGTATTATATGCCGGACACTCATCTAAAGTGAACACCCAAGTGTCCGGCATATATGCCGGACGGGGCCAGAACGGAAACATCAGTGTCCGGCATATATGCCGGACGTGGCACTCAAGGTGTTAATGCTCCCAGGATAAGTACCTATGACAAAACAACAAATGCCAGGTAATCTTTTGGTTCATCTAGGTATTATAAACGAAATCACCTGGGATTAAATGACCATATCTTTATCGGATTCAATGCCGATAAGACTCAACTTTGAACTTCCATTCAAAGTAAATATCCAAAATCGTGAAAACTGGGATATTAGAGGCCTCATTCACCAAAAATCATTACAGCTGGTACACAGATGCCTCAAAACTAAATGGAAAAACTAGAAAAGAAGTCTACGTGCCAAACTGAAAGACCCGAAAAGCTCTACGAAAATCAAGTCGTCTATGCCATTTTACGTATTGAATTTTTATGATCGTGAAAGCTAAGGGGGCACTCTGGTAAAACATCGAAAAAAGGGCAAAAAAAAAGAGCCGGTTGATATTTTTTAATTAAAACTCATCGAGTTGGGTTTGGGTATTGAATGAATGGTGTCAATGCAATGAAGCTTGATATGACACTTATAATTCGATAAGACAATCTGTGTGAGGTTTACAGTTCACAGAAATACTAGTACCATCAATATCATCATAGGGTGGCGTCATCGTGAACGATGGTAGCCAGACAGTGGAGGAATGACCCAGCACTTCTACCACTGTCTTTAGAAGGAGGCTAATATTTGACAAGGGCCCCCAGAACCAAGCCAATGCTGGTCTACTTCCTGTTTATAGTCCCCCCCCCCCCCTAGTATCATTATCAAAAGAATAAGAGAGCCCAGAAAAAATGAGGTTAGAGAACACAGAATTACAACCACAGTAGCATGCAACAGTATCATCATTCATCTACAATGTTTACATGGAAATGGTAGAGAAAAACTCAGAAGGGAGGGAAACCTACCTGCCGGAATGTAGCGTCATGGTAGCGGATCGCCGGGGGGTCTACAGCGCACAGAGTCATGGTGCCCCTCACTGAAGTAGCGGTGTAGTCTGGAGTCCTCACCCAGTGCCGTGGTGTGAGCGGGGGACAGCCTCAGTGGCGTGTGGTGTGCAGGGGACAACCCCAGTGGTGTATGATGGGCGGGGGACACACTCGCTGACGAAATTGGAGAGGGGGCAGTCAGCTGAAGAGTGCTGTCTAGGTCCCACTCGAGTGGAATGTCCTCAAACTGCATACAGCCGACGCGGGATCTCCGGGATAGTTAGATAATTATGTGTGTGAGCTTAGTTAAAAGGTTGATATGTGACTTGTCCTATTTTAGATTGAAAGTTTAGTTTATGTGATTGAAATGAATGATTACTAGTTCTGTAATATGGATAAAATACGAGGGTATACCTATGCTTTGATGCCCTTGATATTTTTCTTATTTATCTAAATATTAAATAATTATAAATAAATAAATGGACAAAACGGGTAACCGATGATTATCCACTGTCAACTGCTGATCGTAAATTGAAAATAATAAAATAAAATTTGTAATAACTTAACTTGTATATTACAAAAATCTCACTATAGCTTTTGAATGATTTGCTACAAAAAATATATTATTGAAAAAATATACATAGGTAGGTAAGGTTATAGAAATCCTAATTCTTAATCCAAAAAGGTTGCAATTCCAGATCCTAAAACGTCTTGAAATTTTCAAAAAAACTACATAATTTCTAAAAATGAAGTTGTTCTTCTCTTGATACAATAAAGTTTTCAAAAGAAGTACTGATGTCGAATTAAGGAGTAGGTAAATATCAATCTATAATGATTCTCTAAGTACTCTTAAGTAATCTGACAGAGCTGATAGTAAAGTAATACACAGTTTCACATTTCCCTGAACGAATTCATCTACTTCTGGTAGTAAATAAGCTTAAGAAAACAATTTCCAACACACTATTACCTCTACAAACTACAGGAGTCTAGAGCTGAAAACTTGTCCACACTACTGGGGATAACACGCGAAATTTCCTTGAATTCACAACTTGGTTTAACACAGCGCATGTGGCACTAAACAGCAACAGTAAACGACTGTGTGTATCCCGACGCTCTCGCAGAATTTTCTCCCTACCTCCCCATTGTACTCCCCATTTTCTCCCTACCTCCCCATTTTACTCCCCATTTGCTTTTCCTCTTCCCGGTGTACCTTTTTTATCCTTTACCCGGCATTTTTTCAATGCTGTTGCTCCCTCTATTCGTTTATGTATCGCGTTCGTCATTCTAAGGTACACTTTCTTCTTTATCCTCAGTTTCATATTTTCTCTGAGCTCCTCCATCCATCTCACTCTTTCTTGCATCAATTCTCACCTGTTTTCTTATTTTACCCTCTTTATCAATTTCTTTCCACTCACTTTCTCAGAGTCTTCTTCTTAGGGTTATGCTCCGTAAATTGCACCAACTCCCAAATTGCAAACAATTTTGAGGGTCAAAAGAGCCTAATTTTAAATAAAACACATAAATCTAAATGTTTTTCTGCAACAAAAAAAGCTCAGAATATTTTTTCTCATAAATACAGGTAACACACAAAATATCATCTGAGACAATAAACTGATGTGAACATCACACGACTTTTTATTACAATTGAGGAAGTTTTATCAGAAATTAACCAATTCTCAGGATAAATTTTCAAAAGGTTCGAAAATTTATATATTAAAAGTATTTAAAATATATATTAAATTACCATTTAAAACGATATTATCAACAACAAAAAATCCATATCTCTTATCGTTTACGATACATTCGCACACATTTCATTACTGTACAAAATTTAAACCCACGGGCTTATGGAGAAAATATCAAAAATGTCAGAAATTGATATTTAAAATATTTAAATTGTGTGCGAGATCACAATTAGAGCTAACTGGAAAGATTTTTAATGAATATATAATGGGATTTGTTTTTCTCTCTCAACAGGAGGAAATCGATGTGCTTTTCAGGATTTAATTTTTCTGATATTATGAGTGGTCGTATCTCGTTATCCTTGCTTTTGTAGACGTTTATAGCCCATTCTAAAATAAGGTCTAATTACCACGGATTACCGTACACAATTTTAAATTTACTGAAAAAGACCTTTCGAAAGATATTCAGGGGTTTCCATACTTTACACTGCATACACAAAGTTGGACGCCATTTGCAAACAGTTAATATTTAAAAAAATAAAATTTACACCAAAGTATTTCTTATTTACAGACCTTTCCAAAAATGTATCGCAAGGTGGGGGTTCGTTTTAAAAAAAATGAAGTTGGCAGCCCTGGCCCCGACATGGGGGCCGGTAACAAAAATCGGGCCCACTCTAAAAGAAGGTCTTATTACCCCGGTCTACCATACAAAATTTTAAATTTACAGAGAAAGACATTAAGGGGTTTCCAGACTTTTGCCCCACCCTGTATTTAGGGGTCAAGCAATTTGTACCATCGTTCACGATGACACCACCCTATGATGATGATGATGATGATGATAGCATGATTTCAAGAATATAATATTTAAACAATAATATTTAACAGTACAAAAAGTTATGTAGTTTTTAGATAAAAATACCATCTATCTCTCAATCTTATCTTCGTTGTTGTTCAAATTCTTGTCTGGAAACTTGTTTATAATTGTATCATTATTGTTGTTCTGACAACTGAGTATTTGCATTTCTTTTGAGAAAGCAACATGCCTTTGCATGTCTCCACGATGCTGTAGATAGTACTTGTACTTCTCCCTGTTGATTGGAGGCCCTGAAAGATATTTATAAAATTGAATACTGTTAATTCCTTCACAGTATAAGATATTGGTTATCTGCCAGCTAGCACATAAAAGTTTATATACCATACCTATATACCCACTGAAGCAGTATTACAAAATATAATTTGTCAACATTGCTTTTTTGAACGTTTGCTTTGCAAGGATTAATTCAAATCTATGTTTTCATTTTCGAATACCTTTTTCTTAAACATAGTAGGTACCTACTTTGTGATTATCTTCAATTCAACCTTTCGTATTGTAACATAGACTAGATTACATATTCATGCATAGAACATAATTGGGTTTTTGGTATTTGATGGCCATAATTATTCAGTGAGAGAAAGTAATATATAAATTTAACTACTAAATATTTTTCTTTCACCAGCACGGTCATGCCTTGGTGAACGCACCGCACCGCGCCGCAGGCCTAGCTGCAACGCGTCTAGTTTTATATATATAAAAAAACCACACACATACACATATTACCGTTCTTGAGACTTTTGTACACACACATACATACACACACGCGCACACGCACACAAACACTCTCTCTCATACACACACACAATTACATATGAACTAAAGATCACCGATGATTGACTAGATTTACTCACCAATATAACTGAGAAGCACCGGTAAGAAAATGAGGCCATGTATTGCTCCGAATATCACAATGAGGAAATACATGCGGAAATAGAATACTTGGAAGATTTTACTCCGCGCAAACGCGAGTACAAGGATTCCTCCAAACTTTGTCAGCGTAATTCCCGAGAATACCTAATGGTAGGACAAAATTACAGGTATAAATATTTTTTTTTTTTTAATGATTAGAAAGTCCTCTAAGCTTTATGCAAGTGATGACCAATTTTTAAACTTTATGTTTTCAGTTTGTATATGTTTGTTGGACGCATTTAAGCCATGAGCCTAAAAAGAAATTGCATTCAAGTTATAAGTAACTCATTTTAATGTTAGGTACCAGACTCACCGAGCTTCCAGTTCTGGTCAGGGCTTCACTGACCCTGTCGATAGGAGACGTGTGGATGGAACTAGTGAATGAGTGGACGAAGTGGCTGCAGAATTCCACAGAAATGCCGATAGCCTGTGGGGTACAAATGAGAGGGTACTAAAAATATACTTTGACACTTTATTAAATTTCATTTTGGCATAGCTACTCTTACTTCTTGAGGTGCCCATCTTTCATGTTGGTGAAAAGGCTGCCTAATAGGTGATTGTATAAAAATTGATTGCGTCAAATGGGGTAATTAATCGTCGTTACATCACTACGAAGGAGTGACAATGGTCAAAGTCTAACTCGAATCACAAGTTTCTCTGTGTCGTCTGATGGTTGTCTTCAATCTTATAACGTATTTTCTTCTTACCTTATTATTATTACCAAAATTCTTCCTTAAGGGCATAATTTATCTTGTCGCATAATTTGTGGCATTATTAGTGGTTTGATTCTCAAGCCCTGAGAAATTTAATAAGGTAGAAAGGAGAGCTTGAAGCACTTATCAGCTCTCTCGACAACAAGAGTAAGATGAGGACCACGGTAAGGAGTAGAGAGTGCAGGTTTTAACACATCATCACGAAGAAACACATACTTGCAAGTCTGAAGTTCAGGATGAACAAAAAAAAAAAACTATCAGAAGAGTGATGTTTTGAAGTAGTTGGTTTGATTATATTCAAATTCTGTCTTAAGCCTTTGAGAAAACCAGTAGTATTGTTTTGATTTAATTTGGTACATAAAAAAATCACCTGAGAGACGAATTGAATCACCGTAGGTAAACAAGTTCACAGAAAGATACGCCCAGGTTTTCTTACAGAATACTCGTCAGGTCCAGTGTGACATCACTTTTGTTAGTAACACAAAATGTCAATTGCTACTAAGCATTCCAGGGAACATTCTATAGGACGAAAATAATGCCAGATTATTTTTCGAAAAAAAAAGTTGTCGAACGGAGATATTGAGTAAAAATTATGAATCATCCGAAGCGTTAAATCAATGACTGAGTGCTCCAAACCTATCATGTTTTACTCAAATAGCATGTCAACCAGTCGAAGAATGGTACATCTCTTTTGGGGTTTTGAAATTAAATCTTAATTCACCTATATTAAAAAGCATTTCTTTCTATGTTTGAGGCATTGAAACTGTCTTTATATGTGCCCTAGAATTGATTCTGAAAATTTTTAGACGCCATGAATAACTCATACCATTACTAGGTTAACAATAGAAAGGGCATTGAGTGGAATGCCCCACCAGAACATGAAGCCCGTTATGTTCACGATGATCATGCTGATGGTGAGCACAATGATGCAAGCTGCTGATAGGTTGAAAGCCATGAGGACCAAGGACACGAGGAATATGGCTGCCAGGGAGATACCCAGGCTGAAGAGCATATCCCTCCAGGAGGTGAGGTACTGCTCGAAGAAGACATAGAAAATGCTGAAAAAGAAAAAATAAAATAACTGATTCATGGAGTTCATACATTCTGAGATTTTTAATCGACTTATGAGAGGATTTTTGCTCAAATGGACCATTAAAAATAGCAAAACTAAAGATATTGACCAAGTAAGCTTCTACTCGAGCATAAAATTTGAATTTGCGTTGCAATGTTAAAATAATTTTAGTTGGTCCTTTACTGTTAATCTAAATTTAAATTCAAACACCTGATTCTAGTACTTAGGATATCGTAGCCAGCCATCCTTTTTGAGTCTCATTTTTTAATCAGAGAGCTCGTAATATTAAGGCAAAAAACATTTTACCAGTGTGAAACTAGACTCGATTAGAACTATGCACTGGAAAAATCAGTTAATTTCTCCATTAGGCTTAAAGGATCTCCAGTTTTAAACTTCACACTCCGATTAACAACTAATTATGCACAACCCCAATAGACATCTACGAGTAGCATTCAGATCTCGGCTACCGCGAACAATTTCCGCGACAAAATTTGTAGGATTAATTCATTTTTCGTAATTGTTTGGTCCATGTCCTATATTCACACTTTCCATATACTATGATAAGGAAAATATATTATTGTGTCCGTCGAAAATTTGACCTACCCAGTTTTTCGTATTTCTAGACTAATCATAGATTCAGGATACCAAAAAAGTTGTTTTCTGGCCGAAAAAGTGCGTCCGTCCGTGAACACGATGTCTCAAGAACGGCGAGAGCTAGACTTGAAATTTGGTATGGAAATTGATTTTATACAGGGTGTCCCACTACTAGATGCAAATATTTTAAGAATAGATTGGACTATCATAATTATAAGCTAAAGTTGCAGTGGGGCATTTTGCTTCGTTAAAGATTTATGGCCAAATCCCTGTTTTTGTTTTACTCATGAAGATTGTTTTTACAAATAAATCTGCATTTTTATTTTAATCCCCCAAAGGAATCCTCCAAGCATCACAACACATTGCATAGCTTAAAAATATTACCAGGCGCTATTGGACGTATGTTTTTAGAATCCCGCGGAACAATTGCTAAACCCTCACAAATGCTAACGTTGCATCCAAAGTTGCCAAAGTTGCTCAGGATGTTATGAAACGTCCAGACATATGAAGAAAAAAATTGAAATCGGAGGAAACAATTTTTTTTTTTTACAAAAACGAACACAATACTTCCGATTTCTAATATTAGAAATTTCTCGGAAGTAATACATTGATGAACGGAACCTTGGCATAACATTTTCAGGATGGAATTTTCACATGGAAAGTAAAATTTAAACATTTTTTTCAGTAAGATTTTCATAATTTATTTGGCCATATAAAATAATGAGTTACCTACCTACCTCTAGTACAGCACCACACCACATGTTCCCTGCTCACCTGCGTGCTACTATTCCGAAAATGCTACCAACCTGTAAGGAAATACTGTGGCCGTGGTAGTACAGCACCTCACCACATGTTCCCTGCTCACCTGCGTTCTACTATTCCGAAAATGCTACCAACCTGTAAGGAAATACTGTGGCCGTGGTATTCAGCTTCTGTTGGAGAACTTGTGTGATGTCGTCCGCTAGAGTGCGTGCTTGCAGCAAGGCGCTGTAGTAGTCTTTGGACGTTCTCAGTACGGTGTGGAAGGTTTGGAAGTGGCTAGCTCCCACCTGTTGAGTTCCATTAGCATCCCCAAGAAGACTGACAGCCTGTAATTGTGAATTTAATGTTAACCAAGATAATTATCTAAACCTGGATTTATAACGTTGTCTTAGATACATATAAAGTAGGCATAAAAAGTATTGTGATCGGTATTTTTTCGAAAATGAGCAGATAACATAACTGAATGAAACTTTATTTAAAAAAAAACTTTATTTATCAAATGGTCAGTTCGTACGTATGTGTGTGTAGTTGTTTAAGTATTTATGTATACAAAATATCTCAAGAATATTAGTAAGTCAAAGAGCGATAAATTTAAAATGTAGATTTAGGGCGTTAACAGTACCCACACTAAACAATTTTATGAAATTCGGCCATTTTCTAACTCATGAATAACTAGGAGACTCAGATTTTTGTGTGAAGAAGCTCAACTTTTGTAAATCAAGTAATCTGAATCGCCTGAGATCAAGCTCGCCGGGAGCCGAGCGTTCGTCAAGAGAACACGCGCCAGCCAAACTAGTTTAAAATCTTTATTACTTCCGAATAATTTCAAATAAAATTGGAAGTATTATACCCATATCTGTTCCCAGGTTCTCAAGTTTTGGGAGGAGAATTTTCACTCCTACGAGACATAATTATTTCTAGGGGTAATAATGTGCTGTAGAACTATTCAACATTTCATACTGATTATACTGAATTATTTAAAAAAAATTCTCAAAACTTCAACATTTCATAGTTTAAAATATTATTAATATACAGGGTGAGTCATTTAAGTGACGCAATCGATTTTCTAGGCCTATGGCCTCAGTTAGAAATCCCGAAAATCTTTATCCCAATGGTAGCTATGAAAATGATCTCAGAATAGATTTTTTGTTATTCCAGCATGAGACGATAAAATCGACTGCGTTACTTAAAATGACTCACCCTATATTTCGTACAGCGAGCATAGAGCTGCTGTCCAAAATTACTATCATCTTTCGAACCAATGTTTTCATTTATAGATAGTTTAACTATAACTCCATGAGAAATACCTGAGAATATGCAGCATGTCCTCCTTTTACGCAAAACTGATCGGGATTATCCCTCAAGAAGAAAGGAATGAACCTTTGAAAGCTGTCCACATCTGGCCTTTGTATGCTGTTGTAGTTCAAGTCGCATTGGTCACAGCCTATAGCAAATGTTAAAATGAAATAAAAGTAATGTAGGTACGCATTCTGTAAATGATAAATCATCTACTTGAGATAACAAAATCATTAATATAATTATTATTTACAATTTTGGTAGTGTATATCATAAAACAATATGTTTCTCAAAAAAGGTGAGTTTTATTTACCCCGAAAAAGGCCATTTCTAAAATACCATTATTTTATCTAAAAAATTACTTGAAAATAGAAATACTTCTATGAAAAATTATCTACAGCCCTAGAGAAATACCAACAAGAATAGTGCAAAACAATATTGTGAACCTTTGTAAATAAAAGTTGCACTAAAAATTAAATTATATTTGCTAAAATACAGGGTGTAACAGTTTTGAACTTTGCACCCTAACAGCTCCACCCCTACTAAGGTTTTTGGGAAATTCATTTTTCTGTCTGATGTAGGCTTTAAAACAGGAATAAAAAATATGACATTTCATTTAAAATTCGCGAGAAAAATGAAAAAATATGATTTAAAGGCCGGAAGAGCTGCCCGGGGCCCCAAAAAAAAAATATGACCAGGATTGGCCATAGGGCACTTCTTATCCTTAGAATTTTACAGAATTGAAAAATTCCTTAGGGTTCATAAGTTATAGAGATGAGTATCATGTAGTGAGTATTTTTTTTTTATATATTATAGAATTCATCACTGCAAAAGGAGGTTTTAGGGTCCCAACCCAGAGCCTAAATTAAAAATTTAAAAAACAGAGCCTAAAGAATAATTTATGACTTACCCATTTCATCATGTGGACAGAAAGATCCATCTAAGTTCATTTTACAGCAAGATTCTTGAGCAGCAGACCAATCGAAATAGTCATCTATCCAGGAATTAGAGGGCGAAGCTATATATGTTCTGTAGAAGATATCAGAAAATAAATACACACTTTGATTTTATTCAGTGTCAGTGTATGAGACCATGTGATATTAATAATAACAATAGAGATTTAACTAATTCAACAGTATTAATTCTTACAATATACGAGTATTTCAGTTTGAAATGAAATAATTGAAACTTATGCTAAAGTATGAATTCATACGCAGCGTTAGAAAGGTCCGGTGCTTCAGTTCTATACAAAATCACCTCAGGAAAAAAATATTTCTATTGTCATGTTGTGTTAAACATTTTAGAGCTTAAACACCCTATATTCATAAGGGGTAGCTAATTAGGTTATTTAAAAATATATACATAAATATGTCTTACTGGTTTGACAAAGTTGAGGCAGAGTATAAAGTTGTCACCAGGGAATCCGGATCACATCGAACAGAGGAGCAGATAGCATTCTGAACTTTGGTATCCGAAAAGTTCAAACCTTCTGTCAGGACAAAGTAGACTGGAGGACCCACTGATAAGTACTTGGTGATGAACTGTGAAAGAGATACAGAGACCAATTGTTATTATTTTTTTTTCCATTCCATACGAAGGATATTCGAATTTATTTTTGTAAATGCACTTTCGAAGACGGCTTGAAGGAATAAAATTTAATTGATGCAAAAGACGCAATATGCAATAACACTGGTTTTCCATGTTGTTTTCAAAACATGTTATTTTCACTCTCACGGAAAGTTTACGCATCCACCAACTCTTAAAGAGTCTTCTTCAACCTAGCCCAAGAGAAAATTCCTTGGACATATGTCATACAGCTTGATAATTTCAGTGAGTAAAATTAAAAGTATAAATTAAAGCTCACTTACCTGGAAGTATTTATAAACATAAGATGTTTCTGTGACAGACAGTTCCTTATCCAGTCCAATCTCAATGTCGGAAATCACCACCAGACTCGAACTCAGGAGGAGAAAGAAGCCTAATATCACCATGGGACGAACATACGAGCTCAGCAGAAATGGAACGTAGAAACTCTTGAAGAAGGAGTACACGCCAAAAGAGGGGGTGGTGTCACAGTCAAAATTGTCGACAGTATCTGCATACGTGGTGGAATACTTGGTGGACACGACAGTCTTGAAGTCCTTTCTTTGTCTTTTCCTGCAAGAGAGAGTCTCCAGACCTCCTTCCTGAGAATAACAAACAAAGGAAGTCATTTTTATTTCATTCTTGGGTGAACCCTGGAACTACTTATAAACAAAGGATAGTCATTTTTTTGATTTTGTTAAAACTAAATTAATTATTTGTCCACCCATGAATGTAGTTTACGTCAGTTCACATTCTCGTATTACACCTGGATTCTCTGGATAACGCCAAATGATGGACTAATAATGACAGAAATTTCCTGATAGCAATACCTTTTTTTCTATTAGTTAATTAAATAAAAATGTGATGTAATAAATAATGAACATTTTATGTACCAATGATACAACATTTTCAAGTAAACATTTCAGCTGCTAACATATTAGTTCTTACTAAAGAAATTGTATTATTTTGCTAACAACAAAAAGTACCTGTTTTTTCTTGTCCAAAGCAAGAAGAGATATGAAACAAGTTATTTGTAATAAGAAATCAATCAAAAGAGCCAAAGCTGCGTATAGAGCAAATCCTTTCACAGCAGGCATATCCGATAAGCTTCCTGGAAAGAAAAATAGGAAATACACAGAATTAATATCATTATTTAGATTTGTTAGACTTAGTATAATTTACCTTTTCTGTTGTATAAAATTCCTTCTAAGACAAAGAGTAAAATTAAAGTAAATGCAATAAATTAATGTTACCTTGTACCTTATGCTATCATGTCATATATTTTTCTCTAAATATTATCTGAAAACTAAAATTTTAAGTTTGTAATAAATTTATTGATTAAGATTTATCAGCCTACAGCTTTAGCTGTATGAATAGTCTTTATTGGTGTAAATATCTGGTTTGTGAGTTTCCAGCGAATAGAGGGTAAAACCCACGTCGTGATATGACCAATTGACCATGCAGTTGAAAACAACGATGAAAAAGAATAGCTTACCCAGAAAAAAGCACGTAGTCTCCGAAATGGACGTCAGTAGTATGGATGACGCTACTTTGCCTAAAACTCTACCAATGTGTTTTTCAGCAGACTCATGGCGCAGTCGTCTCTCTCTTTGGAAGGTTTGCACGATGATGAACATGTTGTCAACACCGATTGCTAACACTAAAAATGGCATGACCTGTAAAAATCAGTAAATTAAATAAACATACAGAGTGTCCACTTTTAATGTGCGCCATAGGAAAAATACATGTAAAAACAGTTTTTCTTGTCTCAAAAGTCGCCATTAAGTATTTTAATTAAACCAAAAATGTTAACTCATGTATTTTTATCTGAGAAATCCACTGGTGGTAATTTCATACACCTGGGACTTACAGTTGAAAAGTTAAGGGTTCGAAATCCGAGAAATGTGTAATGTTTGAAACTCAACATTTTTGTACAATTGGATACTCTATTTTATGTATTTTTTCACGAGAAGTTGATTGGTAATATTTTCAATTACCTGGGGTTTACAGTTAAAAAGTTCTGGGTTCGAAACCGAGTAATTGCGTTTTGTTTGAAACTCAATATTTTCGTACACCTGGATACCTACCTGGTTTCTGGTTTTACTATCTGTTATACCCCATTTTAGCATTCTTTAACTTTATTTGTGTATTTTTTCAATAATAATAACGATTTCTGCTTTTTTTATCCAAAGTAGACCTACTGAAAAAAGGCGTGTTTTAAACTTGAATACATGACTTTGTAAAAAAGGACAACTGATATTCAGTTTATGGGTAGATACTTACTGACATTGAAGTTAGATTCGATTTTCAAAGATTTCTCCATCAGCAGCAACACAATAGCCCAATCTGTCGTAAAATTCATTGCGAACATTTGCCAATTGACGTGCTGTTATGTTGTTGCATGCTTAAGTGATGGCATCTTTCAATGCCTCTACATTGGGGTATGTTTTACCTTCGTGATAAAGTATTGTTTTTATGTAACCCCAAAGAAAAAAGTCATTTGGGGATAGATCGGGTGATCTTGCTGCCCCATCAATATCACCATTGTGAGCTATCACCCTTCCTGGAAATGCTGCTTGTAAAAACTCTTTGACTAATCTTGAGTTGTGGGCTGGACAACCGTCCATTTGAAAAAAAAAATTCTCTTTCACCAACAACATTTGTGATTAATGGACCTATTTCATGAACAAGGAGGTCGAGGAAGTGTTCTGAAGTTAGATTTTCATTGTAGAATATTGGACCAATAATGTGTTGTCCTGCCCAGACGTTTACTTTTTGTGGGTACTGAGTATGAGGCTGTACCAAGAGTAGAGGATTTTCTTTGGCCCACATCCGTGAGTTTTGAAAATTGGGAGCGTGTGTCAGATTAAAACTAGATTCGTCTGAAAAGCAAATATTTTCTAGCAGTCTTCTGTCAGCATTTATCAGGTCTATCATTGTAGAACAAAAATGAATCCTTCTTTCATAATCACCATTCAATAACTGCTGATGTTTGCTGAAGACTGATAGCTACGATACTTATGTTTTTTCAGAGTCTTATGTTCAGATTGTACAGTGCTCTTGTTAAGGTTGAGCTGTCGACTTATTTCTCTTACACTCAGAAAGGGATCCCTTTCCACAAGGTTCAAAATGTTGGTCTCATTTTGAGAAGGAACTCTTCGGACATGTGTTGATGCGACTCG
>JAMCCL010000130.1:0-72223 GCA_024516035.1 Bactericera cockerelli
AAAAAAAAATGTTAAACATTGTACATCACTGAAGAGGAAAATTGACTTTCATCACCGCTTAGGCTTAGGCTAAGCATCAAGTTTGATTAAGTTTTCATCAAGACAGATTTAATCATTTATGTGGGTTTCTTATTTGGGATCATATTATTATTATTTTAATATTTGAGTATAGGTACAACTTACTTAATCTTTTATCTATGTAAGTAGGCATTCTCCAACGACCAATTTTGTTCATAGAAATGTGCAAATAATGCAACCAGTTGATATTTGTATTTTTGAAATTTGTTCTAAATTATAAGTAATACTAATATATTAAATAGTCTGTGGTGGAACTGACCGCATAAAATCCTTTGTGAAACCCTGACATATTTACTCTATGTATCGTTCTTCTTTAACTATCTTCACACTGTATGTTTTTGAAATGTTTTGAAAATAATATACGGAAGTTTGCAACTTCTCTCTCGACTCTGATCTTGTCAGAACTTTCCCAGCTAACCAAGAGCTTTTCTTTTTAGCTTTCCCTTTAAATTCCACAGTGAATTAGTTTTCTATCTTGGGAGCTCGCGGCTCAAGTAATCGCCACTTGACGCCACATCCCAAATTGGTGACCCCGACGTGATTGGTGCCAAATTGATTGGTGACCATTCGCCGTTTTATCCGAACCTACCTTCGTTACCGGTAGTCGACCGCGCCGCGTGTTCGTTTTTCCGTTTCGTTCTCTTTCTCTGCCCACCGGGGTAGACCGTGCCGTTACCGTGTTTTCGTGGTCTCTAAACCCACGCCGTGTCCGTTTTTCGTGTCTTTCATTACTCCTCTATTTCACCATGAGTGATGGAGAAGAGGAAACCAAGAACAAAGGATCCACAGGAAGGATCTAACCTCAACTTCAGGAAATTTAGGCGCCACGCCTAATGTTCCCATTATCACCATGCCTCATGTAAGCATCCCTCGCTTTTACAAGCCAGACCCAGCCATGTATTTTATCAATGTGGAATCCCAATTCACTCTGGCTGGCATTGTATCTGATCATGATAGATATGTACAGCTTACTGCTAAACTTGAACCCGAAATCTTGGCAGAAGTCAGTGATGTGGTTCGTAACCCAAATACAAGAACATATTCTGCTCTCAAGAAAGCCATCCTCATGCGCTTTGGCCAATCAGAAGAACAAAGATTGAACAGGCTTCTAGGCACAATGGAAATGGGTGACAAGACTCCCAGCCAAATCCTGAGAGAAATTCAGCGCCTTGCTGACACAGGGATACCTGAATCCATTGTACGTGGTATTTGGTTAAAAAAACTGCCTACCTACACCCAACAAATATTACATGCAGTGAGTTTGACCACGCCCCTGGCACAACAGGCAGAAGTGGCAGACAAAGTTATGGCAGTTAGTCATCCTACCTCCACCATATCCACAGTTTCTAACCATGACACATCTCTTATTGAGACTCGGTTAGATGAGCTGTCTAAGAAAGTTCAGGAGCTTTCATCATCACTGGAAACATTGCTAAGGAGATCCACATCTGAACATTCATCCCGCAGCCACTCAAGGTCCCGCACCCGTTCACCTGCAGCTCAGCACAGGTACTGCTATATACATCACAAATACAAATCAGAAGCTCGTCATTGTGCTGCCCCTGCTACCTGCAAGTTTGAGGCAGACAAGAAGTCGGAAAACTACTAACCCTCCCTGACAGATTAGCGGCTGTAGGGAAGGGTAACGAAACCTCCCGCTTGCAAGTAACTGATCACAACACAGGATTGCGTTTCCTAATAGACACAGGAGCTTGCATCAGCCTCTTACCTCCCAGCCCTGCTGACCGTAACAATGTACAGTCCTTTGAACTGTTTGCAGCTAATGACTCCCGTATCAAAACATATGGTGAGCGTCTCCTTGTTCTCAACCTGAACCTCAGAAGGAACTTTCCCTTCATTTTCACCATTGCTGATGTGTCCAGTCCTATTCTAGGTGCTGACTTTCTGCTAAAATATGGTCTCAATGTTGATCTAAAGAACTCATGTTTTATTGACCCTCTCACAAACCAGAAGTCTTGTGGTGTATCAATCTCATCAATCCAGTGCAGTATTACTGCTGTACAACCTGGCTTACATGAATCAGTTGAGAAGCTCATATTAAAACACAATATTGCTTCCAAGACACTGATCAACTCTCTACCTGGAATCAAAAATTCTGTTGTGTCTCATCACATTGAAACAAAAGGACAACCTTGTTTTGCTCGAGCTCGCCGTCTTCCTCCTGAGAAATTGAAAGCTGCCAAAGCTGAATTTCAGTTCATGATTCAACAAGGTATTTGTAGACCCTCCAAGAGTCCTTGGGCCAGCCCATTGCACATGGTGCCCAAAAAGTCAGGAGATTGGAGACCCTGTGGGGATTACAGAAATCTCAATGCCCAGACAGTTGCTGACCGGTATCCCATACCCAACATTCAAGATTGTGCAACAAGCTTGCATGGTTCTCGCATCTTCTCTACTATTGACATGAAGAAAGCTTTTCTTCAAATACCAGTGCATGAAGATGACATTCCCAAAACTGCTGTTGTGACACCTTTTGGACTTTTTGAGTTCATGCGCATGCCTTTTGGCCTATGCGGTGCATCTCAGACTCTTCAGCGCTTCCTGCATTCAATTACCGCTGACCTTCCCTTTGTCTTTGTCTACATAGATGACTTCCTCATCTCCTCAAGAACTCAGGATGAACATATTGCTCATCTTGATCAACTGTTTGCTCGACTAGCTGAGTATGGACTCACAATCAATGTCAGTAAGAGTGTATTCTTACAGGAATCTGTGCATTTCCTGGGCTACAGCATCTCTGCTGATGGTATCTCACCTTCTCAAGACAAAGTTTCAGCCATCTTGTCATATCCCAAGCCGGAGACCGTAGGAGAAATGAAGAGGTTTTTGGGTATGATAAACTTCTACCACCGCTTTCACAACCACATGGCTGACACTCAAGCACCACTCCATGTCAGTGGTAACCCTCCACCCAAGACCAAGCTCACTTGGACACCCACAATGGAGGAAGCATTTGATAAGTGCAAACAGAAGCTTGCCACTCAGGTCACGCTTGCATTCCCTGATCCAGACATGGAAATCAGTATCATGACTGATGCTTCCAGTACAGCTATTGGAGGATCCATTCACCAATGTCTCGATGGTAAGGCTCAACCTTTGGCTTTCTTTTCCCGGAAACTGAATACTGCTGAACAAAAATACTCTACTTATGACCGAGAGCTTCTAGCCATATACGCCACCATACAGAGGTTTTCATATCTTCTAGATGGCAGGAAATTTGCCATTTTCACTGACCACCGACCTCTCACATATGCCTTCACCAAAGTGAAAGACAATGGTTCTCCTCGACAGGTACGTCACTTGTCTTACATTAGCCAATTCTCCACAGACATCAGATTTGTGAAAGGCAAGGACAATGCTCCAGCTGATTTTCTATCCAGGATAGAAATTATCAAGAAAGCTGTAACTGCTACTGAAATGTTACAAGCTCAAAACTCTGATCCTGAGCTCAAGGAACTACTGGACAAAGAAGCACACAGCCTCTACCTTTGTCAAATGACTGTTGACAATGTCAAACTGTACTGTGACACTTCAACTGGCAGAACACGTCCATATGTCCCCAAGGATCTACGTTATGCGCTCTTCAAGCAGCTGCATAACATGTCTCACCCTGGTGGTCGTGCTACATGCCGTCTCATCTCAGACAAGTTTGTGTGGCCATCAATGAACAAGTGTATCAAATCATGGGTACGCCAGTGCCATGAGTGCCAGATCTCAAAAGTCAACCGACATGAAAAGAGCCCTCTTGTGCAGTACTTAGTTCCAGATGAGAGGTTCTCTCATGTGCATATTGACATTGTCGGGCCACTGCCACCTTCACAAGGTAATATTTATTTACTAACTTGCATTGACAGATACACTCGCTGGTTGGAAGCACTCCCAATCTCAGATCAAACTGCAGAAACTGTTGCAAAAGCGTTTTTCAACGGTTGGATTGTGCGCTTTGGTTCTCCTGTATACTTAGTGACAGACCAAGGAAGAAATTTCACTTCTCACCTTTTCAAAGAAGTATCTTCACTATTGGGTATAGAGCTCAAACACACCACAGCCTACCACCCTCAATGCAATGGTCTTATTGAGAGAGCTCATCGCACACTCAAAGCTGCTCTGATGTGCCGTCTTCAAGCTTCCACAACTTCTTGGTCCTTGGAACTACCCGTAGTTCTACTTGGACTACGCACAGCCTTCAAGGAAGACCTTGGTGCCAGCCCTGCCAACTTGGTATATGGAACCAGCCTCCGCCTCCCTGGTGAGTTCTTTGAGCCTCCTCACTCAGAAATGAGCACAAGTGATTATGTGCAAAAACTTCACACAGTGTTTGCTTCTATCCGCCCCAAGCAAACTTCTTGGCATGTGAATGAGAAGACATACACCAATCCCAGCATTGAAAAGTGTACCCATGTATACTTGCGCGTGGATGGAGTAAAGTCAAGTTTACAACGTCCCTACACAGGCCCCCACCTAGTCATTGCTAGAACTAGTAAGACCTTCACTATCAAGATTGGAAACCGCCTTGCTGTTGTGTCACGTGACAGGGTGAAGCCAGCTTTCACCTCAGACCAAGTACTGGTACCTCCTCCAGATCCACCTCCATCAAGCGACTCACTGGTACAACGCTTTGTTGTCCAAAACTCTGTTCCAGTACCAGCTCAGACACCATCAGTACCTACCACACCGGTGACTGAAGTGCCTATCTCTCCTCAACGCAACCTGGTTGTTCCCTCCACATCTCATGATTTTCCCACTCAGATGCCTGTCACTCCACAGCATGTTGTTCCTAGGCCCACTGGTAAGAATGTTTCATTCAGACCCCGTACCAACTTTGATTCTTCCAAGAGATGTCCTGCCCAGGCCAGGAAGAACTTGGCACATTCACAGAAATCTCAGCATAGACCTCTGTCTACCGCTAGGTCCATCAGTTTACCTAGGATTCCACTTGCCAGTCCTGAGACACTGTCTCAGAACAGTAATCATACCTCTACTTCCACTGCCACATTGGCCAATTCGAACTTGAACCCTGCAGCTAAGCCTTTTTCCCCTGGTTCAAGTCCCAGGTCAAGCGCATCTTGTCCAAGTAGTCCCATAGTTACTAGGTCAGGTCGCCAGGTTCGACCCCCGGCACACCTAGATAATTATGTATTGTAATCAATTATCAACAGCTATAATTTGTAAATAACAGTTGTATTATCTTTGTACAGTCATTTTCCAACATGAAAATTATTAAGAATTTTTTTTATTGTTTTGGTCTAAATTCAGCTTCCTAAACAATTTAAATTGATCTCAAGTAGGTATACCATCCTATTTGAAAACTCTCTCAAACTCTTGTAGAAAATATTAATTCTACTTTGTTCACTTACAAAATTTGGTTCAATTACATTTTTAGTAAAAAATGCATATTGCCTCACAGTATTCACCTTTGAATACCTTCTTAGTACTTATTTTAAGACAATTATCTGATTACCTAAGAATTTCTCTTTTATATGGTTAAAATCTCATATTATCATATATCTGTTAAAATTCTATATCTCATGTATCTAGTATCTACCCCTGGATACAATATTAACAATCAAATTTGGTTTTTACCACATTTTTACCACTGTGTAAAATAATTTCTTTAAGCACCTACATTATTTTTCATTTCTCCTGCTGCATAATATTGTTAAAACTACATATTTCCTCAGCAAGATTTATCTCAGTATTCTCATAATACTAAATTGACAAGGAACTTAAATCAATTTTATCATTCTGATCATGTATAGCATTATTTCAATTGTACCCATCATGTTCACTTAACCTTAGTCCTTACTTGTAGCAAATTCAAATTTGAGTTTCAAACCCTCATACTTTGGTTTTCCTAGCTTTTTTTGCTTTTCTTCACCAAGAATAATCTTATTATTCCTATCATGGAAACTTGTAAATCTTAAATACCTATGTAACATTGCAAATAAGAAAATTTGTTAGCATAATCTCTGTATACTACTCAGATATATTTTTGTCAAAAAAAAATAATCAGGTATTGGTACAATATTTCAGCATTAATCATATCTATATATTTTGTGTCATTTTCTAGATAAAACCTTTATCTTTCATGTATAATTTGTTCATATCATGTTCTCTCCACAGTTTCCACCACAGGGAATCAAACCCTTGTCTTCCCTGCCTCATTTTTTTTCTCGAAGGGGGGGAATGATGTGGTGGAACTGACCGCATAAAATCCTTTGTGAAACCCTGACATATTTACTCTATGTATCGTTCTTCTTTAACTATCTTCACACTGTATGTTTTTGAAATGTTTTGAAAATAATATACGGAAGTTTGCAACTTCTCTCTCGACTCTGATCTTGTCAGAACTTTCCCAGCTAACCAAGAGCTTTTCTTTTTAGCTTTCCCTTTAAATTCCACAGTGAATTAGTTTTCTATCTTGGGAGCTCGCGGCTCAAGTAATCGCCACTTGACGCCACATCCCAAAAGTCCATTGCAAAGGATTTAATATTGACTTAGAATATATTTTTTATTTATTTATTAGTAAAGTACATACTTGCAAAACTATATCATCGATTGCCTCAAAGTGGGAGTAACATCTGACAGTGATTAGAAATAAGCTATCTCAACTGCACATGAGATTTAGTGTGTTATGTAGTGTTTTATAAACCGGTAAATGGTCTATTATATACTTCATATATGATACCAATGTTGATGTTCACATCTCAGAGCTTATAGCAAGAAATTTGATGAGTAAGATGAGCTTAAAGCAAGCTCGATACCACAAGGTTCTCCTTGGCAATATTCATTATGGTTTTAATTAATTTTACGCATCCCAGTGAGTACCTAGCGAGTATTTAATAAATGCCCCAGGCAACAATTTTCGAATCCAAATCGTGGGAAACTGATCGACTTTAAATCAATCAAGTTTTTATGTGATATTTTATTTTCGCTATGTGAATTTTTTTCGATGTGGTTATTTCGATACCTATTGAAACTTTTACTGGGGAAGAACCATTTGTTTCCAACCTATTAGCGTAACGAGTTGAAAATATAAATAGAAAATGGTTGTGTGGAGTATTTAATTAAAGTTAGAACAAAATAGCAATAATAATGAAACATTAAAAAACGCCTCTTCTTATTTCTGAAAGCTCTTAATCAAATGAGTATTAAACTTACTAATCTCCTAGCGAGACGAGACGATGGCATAACTGTATTTTTAAACAGGTCTAAAAGCCATTAAATTTGGCCTTATTAGAATACTGTCTAATGAAGTGTAGGATTGTTTATAATGGATCCTTGTTTTCTTGTACCTGAAGTTAATACTAGAAGTGTTAATTTGCTTATGAGACTGGCCCAATTCGAACCTTCAAATTCAATACAAACTAAACGGGATGGGTAAATACCTCCAGGATGATACAGTTGTAAATATTTAGCAGTTTCTTGTACCATCTGTATTTATCAAGAAAATATTGAAACTCAAAGTTAGGATAAGTAAGAATACACATTAGGTAAGTTAGTATACATAACATTATACTCATAAGGACTCAGCCCAGCTCTCACTACTACGTGGCTTCATATAGCTTCCAGTGGCTACCGAGATGGTTATGAGAAATGCATACAAACTATCATAGCTCGTTGCATCACTGCAACGCAATATGCATAGACACGACTTACCGCTTAATATGGAAACAATATTGCACAAGAGCACACATTACTTCAAATATAGCCACCATTAGACAAAGACGAGGTCCACAGTGGGCAGAGCCTATCAAGGCGTTTCAGGGCTGCCAGTTCCGACGGTCATTCAATATCAAATCACATAGCCTGGGCCTGGCGAATTGTCCTTTGTTGGGCACAAGGAAATATAGCAGGCATAAATTAGCCACTACTAGCACACACAATGTCTGTCCTACGTCCTGTGCGATATTGGCTACTAGTGACGTATTGGAGACAAAAGAGATCTACTGATAAAACGACATAACCCTCTGAATTTCCTTTCTACATAATCTGCTAAAGAGATCCTGGCAATGCCTTGGTCATGTGCCATACAGCCCTGAAGATACCACTGAATCATAATTAAATTGGTGATGCTGTAATGACTTATACAGTATACATAGATCTTGCAAGTATTTACTACGCCACTCATTAATTTCAAGCAAAAACATGATTTACATACATAGAAATACGTTTAATATCATCATAGAACAATTATTTTGTAATAGCTCCCTCTACATTGATATACCTAATTACATTAGATAAACTTACCTTATAACTCGAGAATAACTACTGTAGATGGGTTCAATTACATGGCCTTTGTAGTTTCAGGCATGTTCTTTATATTTTTTGTATAAGTAAATACCAAAGAAGACAACGCAATGATCACTTATCTTAGATTAACCTCCATGTTGAAATGGATAACCATCATAATATTATGAACCTTACTTCTTGATACAATAGTCGAAAATGCTGTAACCTGTTAGGGATTTTCATCAGATCATCTTAGCCACAAGTTTGAACAAAGTCAAAAAGGTTTTTAAAATTTCAAATACCCTCTAATCGATCAGGACCCATCATGTTTAAGTAAGGCTTCTGATCATCATGCTGATGTAATATTGAAGCACCCGTTATTCCATCTGACGGGTTCTGCCCGGAGTCATCCATGACCATTTGATTACTATCAGATACGAGATACCATTAGGCAAACTACCCTCTCTAATATCCGAGATCCCATGACGCATGCCTGGAAGTAGCCTCGCATGCTCTCTAGAAATAAATATCTTTGGTCCTGAACACAGATGCAGAAGTAAAACAAAATCTAGATAATATGAAGTAGACATTTCCACTGGGCTAAGTATCCGTCAAAACTTGTATGCATAATTTCAAGAAGGCAATGCCGTGTTCAAAATGTTCGACAATATAATTGACCCATTAGCGCGTGCTGGCCTAATTGCCCTGTCAAACATTATGGACCGGTCCTAACTGTCTAGTATTTACTTAATGGATCAATATCTTCGATCCAAAACCTGGTAATTTGATCGAAAATCAATTAGATGGTTTTGATCAAGGGTTAAGAAGATTAGGAGGGGTAGGATCAGTGGGGTTGGGGATTGTATGGTGTTTTAAGAAAGGTTTGCTTTCTTTTTCATTCAAGGCTTCTCCAAGGGCTTAGGCTATTCTGCAAATACAGCACATTGCTCTTTGTCTTATCAAATTGGCAGATTGATAAAAGAATAGAATTTGATTTGTTATCAATCACGAATACCACGGCAACGAATAATGATTAATATTAGGAATATGATGCGGGTATATACTTGTACTTACTTGGTAAGTTTAGTGGATAAACAAATAAGTTTGACAGTTAGGATTTTAGAAGATAAGCCATTTAATTTTAGTGTCGTGATTTTTGAAATTGTTTGTGTATGTGTACGTGTACTATTCTTTACTCGGTCTTAATTTATGTGCCTTATACTCTTATAAAATGGAGCTACTAATTTCCGAAATTTTCGTCCAAATTGTAACCTGTGTAACACCGAACTCAAAAATTATTCATTTAAAAATAGCTAGTACCAGTGCCGGATTACCCATATGGCGGATTTGGCAGATGCCAAGGGCCCCGCGCTTTAGGGGCCCCGCGCTTGAGCAGCTTACACTAGATATTATGAGTTTAAAAAAAGCTTACACTAGGTATTATGGGTTTTTTAAAAGCTTACACAAGATACTTTTGGATAATGCCTAAGAAGAAGAAATAAAAGTGAAAAAAATCACACAATCACAGCAAAGTACAATGATCAACCACATAGACATTAGCGAATTACCTACCCATATGTCGGATTTGGTAGATGCCAAGTGCCAAGTTCCCCGCGATTTTGGGGGCCCGCATTTCGGGCAGCTTACAAAAATTATAAGTGTTTTTGAATGACCTTTAACTCAGTGTTTCTGGATTTTAATATTAAATAAAATCATAGCCATTTGAGCAAATATTAAAAGAAAAACCACGGGGCCCCCCTTAAAATCGACCACATATGTATATGAAAATAGGTAGATACCTATTGCCTGCAGCTCTTCATATAATATAATTCCTCGTATTTGAAAAGAATAATATTGACAAAGGACGTGATTATCTGCCATCAAACCCAGTGCCATCTGAGTGCTCAGTGATCGGCTTTATCGACATCTTAACACGTATGAGACGGCGTGCCCACCGGTGGGTCACGTTTTTTTTTCAATTTTCCTTGTAACGTGACCCACCGGTGGGCCCAGATAATGCAATTTTTAATATATTTTTGTACTCGCCCGTCCCAATTTTTTTTTGTTGTTGTCATATTTGGAACACATACCCTAATTTGAAGCCGTCCCAGCGTACAAACTATAGAAAATAGGACCCGTCTCATACGTGTTAAGCAATGATCTTCATTATAGTCGCCTGCGGCGCTGTTAATGAATTTTTCACGATATCTTTTTGTATCTATTTTCCGAGTACCTTACCCCATAACTTCGCAAAAATTTCGCTACGGCCCCATCAAATTTACTTATCTTGATTATTTGGATTATTTTTCAAAACATGGAATTCTAGTAGGTACCCTTAAAAAAAATATTTGGACATTTTCGAAGTGCCTTTTGATTGTTTGGAATTAATTTGAAAAGTTTAAAAAAGTAGCATTCAATACTAGCGATAAAATCTTCATAGTAATCGATGATCCACTTTCTAACATCTTACCTAATGACATCTTTCTACACATATTTTTTTCACAATACATAATTATTTAGATATTTCTACTATTATTTGGAAAAAATGTTGCCTTCGGTGTTATAAACGTCGCTTTGGATACTATTATGGATTGGTGCTCAGGACACTTGGCTTCAATTTCAAGATTCTAAAAATAGTATTTTTAGAATAAACTCAGTACAATTTTGGGGCCCCGCGCCTTGAAATTGCCAAGGGCCCCGCGCAGCCTTAATCCGGCACTGGCTAGTACATACATTTTACATTACTATGGTTCGCTATGGGTAGAAAATTGGGTTAACACGAAGCTTCCAGTAACCAATACATATTTAGTTTTTATTTAAACCCATGAAATCTGAGTTTCTCGTGTGCACTTTTTATACTGAGGTTTTACAAAGGTACTTTACACCTAATGGGTATTAATATAAATTTCTTTCAATATTATAGTGGGCGGATCAAGAGGTGATCCTATAATAGGGATTAGTTTTTTCAAGTGCACTTTCTCTACCTCCTCACTCAATAGCTTTCATAAAAATCATATTCTTGTTCATAATTACATACATTAGTAAACCATTAGCCTTTTCCCCCTTTTTTGTCCCGATAAAAATACGCTTTATAAAGAAACCCTTCAATTAGGGATCTTAAAAAAATGCCTAATCTTGAACAACCTGCACAAATATAAAGTGAAATCACTTCTTTAATGGGTTCAAACGGGATATTTACCTCAATTTACCGCAAAAAGATGCTCCATGGTGTGGGTGATTAAATGGCAATAATCCAGACTGACGCTAACAGGTATATTTACTCTATTAGCGGAAATATTCTATGTTATTGAAAAAGGGTCAATTAGTTGTCATAAGTTTTCTAACTGAAAGAAACTGTACACATTGATGACAATGATGACATTGATGTGTGTTGAATTACAAACATAAGAATTTAAAGATTTAAAGATTTATTCCAAAGTATGGGTAGGTACACAAATCAGAAAGAAAAACACTGCCAATTATGGACACAATTCTTCCTCGTGATTGCTTCACATTGTAAACACGTGCCAATTTTGAGATTTTATAGAAAATTACTTGTATCTCCAAAATGGCTCAACCGATTTTCTTCAAATTTGTTTTATATGGTAGAATATCGTTTTTTCTACATTCTAAATTCCACAAAAAATTCTGTATCGGGAAGTCGTGGTCCTTATTTTTTTACTTTTTTGTCCAAAATTTCAGATTTTCTTAAATATCAGAGTCATATTATAATTAATTTAAAAATAAATATAAATAACCTATGTAAAATAATAATATGCATATTCTTACAAAATTTCATCGAAATCGGGTGTACCGTTCACGAGATATAAGCGTTTAAGTAAAAAGTTAGTGGTCAGGCGCATGGTCTCTTTCACCCAGAACCGCTTGTATGAATTCGATGAATTTAAAATGGGACCATCTACAGAATGTCTCCTAGATGTGTGCAAAATTTCATCAAAATCGGTCGAGTAGTTTCCGAGATTTGCGCGTTACAAGGAATCATTTTAACAGACCGACAGACCGACAGAGCGACAGACCGACAGACAGACACAAAACCAAATTTACTCAGTAGGTTATGAAACGTCCAGAAATAAGAAAAAAATTGAAATCGGAGCGAAAAAATATTTTTTTTTACAAAAACGAACACAATACTTCCGATTTCTAATATTAGAAATTTCTCGGAAGTAAAATATAGGTATTTTCTTTATTAAAATGTGTCGATTTCTTTAAGCATCATTCAATTATTAGAAATATATTATGTGCCTACTAACAATTAAACAAATATATGTAGAATGAACAATAAGTACTATTGTTATTCAAGTAGAACATAAGGACGTACATAAATAATAAGACCTACTTTATGCCGATAAATTAGATCTTATCATACACGCCATCAGTGCACGGGGTTCGTTTGAAAAAACTGACTTTAAAATGTCTATTAATTCATATAGGTACTAATGAAAATTGTCAAACTTTATAAAGGCTTGACCCAAAGGCACTCTTTCATAAACTGTAACACATTGTTTGCCTACCTAGAATGACCTAAATCGGTTTAAACAATTCAATACATTTACTTGTTGATGTATTTTTAAACAATATGGGTGATGCATAAAAATAATTCAAAATGAATCCTCCACTAATACCTCCAACCCCCGATCTCAATAACTCAAAAGCTAATCTGACAGACCATAGCTCCTCGGTTATTTCACAAATGAAAATTCCATGTTTGTTTTCTCTAACGGTCTGGTCGTATGGTGTGTTCAGCTTCTAATAGCCTTAATAAGCCAATGCCTCTATTAGTAATTAGTGGTAGTTATGACAGACTAGCTGTTGGAACGCGGAGGTAGTTTTTTAGCTCATGAATATGGATTAGCTATTTTTTATTCCATTGTTATTATAGTTGCGGGTAGCTTGAGGTCTTGTCTAATCCTACTGTTAGCATTGCTGACATTCAACACATCTGTTCGGCTTCTGATGTTAGCTTTCCCTGGAGTTCCGGTATATTTTATCCAAAATTGAGTTAGCATATCCCATAATTTACTATTTTCATGGTGACGGTAAATAGATAAATCATTATTATTTAATATTTATTAGTCCTACTTATGATATCTGGCAATAGAGAAAAGTTAGTTTCTTGGTTCTTGGAAAAAAAAAAGAAAGAAAGACAGAAGTTTCATCACTTATTCCTAATGTCCCATTGACTAACATTTTCTGTCTTGTCCATAAAGATGCACTATTTAGTATATAATCATTCGCAGTAACAATTATACTTTTATGGTTATAGCCAGACATAACTTATTATTTTAAAAGACAATATTTGTTGGAAAACCCAATAGACACTTGCACACTAAACGAAAGGAAAAACAAATCAAAAACCAGACACAAGAGTGACTCAATCTCAAAATAACCCCAGACAAAATCATAATCATGATCAACTGAATAAAAAACGATCAGATAACCATCAAATCCTCCCAGTACATCACTAGCTCACTCCTGTTACTTCAATAAGGCACATCAATTAAATATTCCATAGATATCTCCTCTTGCTTCCTGTCCAGTCAAAAACTCGTGGGGCTTAATCCGGTCCGAAATGAATTTGGTAGACAGGCTGGTGCCTTCAACCTGGAGTCAGACTAACAGTTCCTAACTGTATTATGAATTGATAATGTGGCCAGATAAGAAGTGATATCAATCTGGACTTCTGCGTAATGTACATGGCCAAGGTCAGAGGATGCAGGAGCGGACTTTGGCAACCTCGTGAAGCCCATCAGTATATCCTATAGGATATTAAAACTGTTTAACCATTGGGGTGGTGAAAGTATTTATCTTGAGACTATATTAGGACACATTTTATATAAAATAGTTTTATATTCCTAATTTTGAGCTTCCAAATATCTTAATATCAATTCAGTCGTGTACCATGCAATCTAATCTCCAGATAATACTCGAAGCAGTTGACTTTGTAAGTTGATTTGACATCTTGGGACATCCAATTGGTGTTGTTTGAATCTTCTTTTGATTACAATTACCTTCGTCGTCATTACTTTATCATACTTGTATCGCTTATTGAAATTAGCTGACATAATTCACCTCAATATTCAGAATTTTTCGGTCATTGAGGATACTTAGTCCTCGATAATCTTTTAGTGCGGACCAACATAGCTCCCAAAGTCCAGAGTGGATTCACACCAACTCGAATCAGAATGTGTTGGGGGCAGAAACTTCATTCGAGCAATTAATCAAACCTCTTTAGAAATAAAGGAGGCTTTTTGTTCATCTTTGAAAACAATAAGTCTGGATTCAAAAGAAGGAGTTCCCCCGTTGATTTGTGTTCCATCTGGTTCCAACAGAGACGGCTTGGAGCCCCGTATAATTCCCAGCTCCAACAACCTGATCGAACTTAAATACCAATCTATATTGGGGAGGTACCCAAACTCTCTCAACTAAGTAATGAACAAAATCGAGTTCATAAGTCATGATTTTGATCTGGTTGTCCCCATCTAAGACAGTACACAAATCAAGACTTAGCGCCACAAAGGTATTATAAAAACTTCTAATACCTAATTCCGCAACACCTTAGTCTCTACAAACATAGTGTTTCTCATTGAACGTTTCTGAACTACTCTAGCAATGACATTTTACAATTTACAAGTTCCTTATCTTTCAGACAGCAAAGATGATGTTCAGGAAACAGTAGCTAGTGAAAAATGAGGATAAATTAGATCAAACTGGTCTTTGGAACTAAATTTCTTTTGAGATCATTTATGAGAAACTTTCTCAAGTATGAAAAGGCATTTCCATGTTTAAAACTTTATACTGTAGATATAGATAATATACTCATATGCTATAAAAGAATATATTTTCAACTTCTCTTATCATAAAGATTTTATTCAATCCTATTTTTTACTTTCTATTTAAAACAATATCTATAATTTGGGTAACTAGAAAGTTTGGTGACCTCTGTTTTAATCTTTCAGTTATAAGGAACTATGTGTAAGAAATATGCTGAGATTCTATATAGATACCACTGTTATGATCATAATAAATACCATATCCAATATGACCCATAGGTTCTTCTTAACCAATGTTTCAAACAAAGGTATTGATTATAATAGCAGGGTATTTAGTATTACGGACTTATAATTTTTAATAACAGGTTGGGAAATTAAGAGAGTGTTGTTGTTTTACATTCAAGACCTCAGGGTGCTGAGATTGTGTGACCAGATGGGCATATTTGTATCCCATAGCGGGTCAATCCTTCAGGGCATTGTGTTTTATTGGGGTTCAGTTTTAAATACCTGACATTAAATATAAATTACAGGAATAAAGACTTAGTAGGAGTGAACAACAGAATATTATGTTGGTATTCAAAGTATTTCTTACGTCAGTAAAATTCTTCGGAAATTCGTTAAATTTTCATGCATACCTCTGTTATACTAGTAGAAAACCTAAACAAATCATTACCTAGCCAACTTGAAAAAATCTCCTACACATATTGTAAACCTATTAGGTATGAGTTATCCACAATATGACTGACAGCTACTACTGCCACTGAGTGGAGCTTCATCTCATGTCTTCCTTGAGTTCCAAATTAACGGAATTGATTGTGATTGACTGTATGCATTCACATACATACATGAGATAATAATAATATCGCCTTATTTATACTGCCCGATTAGGAATATTTAGTCCCGTTATTACAGCAGTAAGACCAAGACGAATTATTAAGTGGTAAAAATCCCAAATGGCTTGTCAAGTCTCGGCTGCGTTTCGAACCCACGACCTCTGGATTCACAGAGTACCGCCTTTACACTGAGCTACAGGGGCATTTTTATCTCTCGATGATGATGTTTTTTCATTATTTCAAAAAGTCTCAAAAAGTTCGATTTTCAACCATCATAAATGAGAACAATTAAAACTCTTTTTCTTTATCGTTACTCTTTCTTTCTCTCTGGGTATCTCTCATCAATCTTAAACCTCTTTGGTTTTTCATTTCAAAAGGCAATGAATGGGTTTCCAAATTGTTCCAAATGAGATTGATTAGGTAATTAAGAAGTTAAAGATTAAAACAATATCTCTCTATCTCTCGTTATCAATTCTCGTCTATTTTCCACTATGACGAGATCTGCATTTTTAGCCGGTTACAGCCGTTACAGGATCCTGAGCGCTGGTGAACAATTTTATTGCCAAGGTGCCTGACCGAGTATGCAACAAGGCGCGATAGGGATCTGCTGTTGTGTAGTCAACATGTCTGCCTCGGAGTATCGCAGGTATCGGATAGTTATACGAGTACTGCCGAGTCCTATAAATTATATATTACTAACTTCGTGCCCGGCGAACATGCTCGGAAATTGACGACCGATGAGTCGTTCGTAAAATGAAGTATCTAATGGCCAGGTGGAGAGTCTTTCTGGCTACATGCTTAGAGTGGGCAAGGACTTACCAATGATCGCAGAACTCCATTCAATCCAATGATTGCTCAATTTAAGCTAGTCATCAACGTGGGTATGTAGACCAGTGTATTTATAAAATTGTCTTACCCCCATATTAATGGACAAAATTTTACTAACAAGGTACTTATTGGTAATAATTATGGAAGAGATTCGGGAAGAAAATTCAGCTTATATATCCTATTCTTTCAAAGTTCCCTTCATTGCTTATTCACCTCTTTTGACGATGAACCATTATTGTTAGCTACCACATTCCAACTAGAGTAAATTTTATTACAGCTTGATATAATACTTGTAATGTAATGTAAAAAGCCTTTATTTGTACAATTAAATTTACAACATAATATAATTATGAGCATTTTGTTCAAAATCAGATTAATATCTGGCATATTAATAACTGTAATACCTCCTACAAATGCAATCTTTGTAATGTAATACATTATGCACCTACAGATTTCCTTTTGTCTCCGAACTTGGGGCATTGAAATGAACACTGAAGTACATCATCTACGGTCTATGACTTCTAGACGGTCGAAACCATCCATGAAGATAGTTTGAGTCTCCAATCTCGAGATATATCATAAAAAGTGCAACACCACCAGGAATACTGAGTACTTGAAGTACATTTTAGTTTGTCCTTTAAAAGTTATGGAAAAAACTATCTATATATTAAATTTCAATAGTGATGAGTTTATACCCGTAGGTATAGAGTTTGGCCCAGAGCAGCTAATGGTCGTCTCGCTGGGTTTTGCAGTTTGCATGTGCACATTCTCCTACTATTTCAATTTTTATCATTTGAACTTGCAATAGTTTCTTTTAGAAGTACATGCCTTGTTTTAGAGGTTTGTTTTCGACGAATCTCTCTGGAAGATCAAAAAGGTCTGTGCAACTTGTTGAAATTTGCTGCAGCTGAGTGCATTTCTCCTTTATTAGAATTGTCAATGTGATAAAGATATTGAACATACTTTTCTCCCGGTATTCTGACCTCTGCCTTGCTTGAAAGTCTTGTTCAGGTGATGGCCGTTCGTTGGATAGGCCGAGGTATTTGAAAAAGCCGAAGATCGATAGTGTCACTTTGAGCTAAGGTTAGATTGAGACCGGATTTTACGATGAAGCTGGTCGTTAAAGGCGGCAATGTCAAAGTCTTAGAATAATTCGTTGTGGGTAACGTAATAATCACTAGTAATTATAATTTTCTAAAACTCCCCCAATGTAGGTAATGGGTGTGATTATTTGCATAGAAGTTAACTGAACCTGATGGAAAACATATTTTTAGTCTTCTTTGTCCCTATATCATTAAGAGCTGAGATTGTTCAAGTATTAAAAGAAAACTGACTACATAATGTAGATATGGATCATTCATACTCACTGGTGAATCATACTCGTGTTATATACTAACTTCTATCATGGTATTTGAGTCATTCTTGTACGTATATTTTAAAACTTGATTTGCACATCATGTTTAAACTGTCCATTCCATGTACATGTTGCTTTGAATCCAGCAGCCATCAGCTACTCTTCTAGGAAATACCGAATCATTTAGTACCTACGATATCACTATGATTTAGGACGGACCCGACATGCTCTGGTCCTCAATTCTCATGGGAAAATATTCCTGATGTAATAATTCAAAATTATTAATAAAACACCATGGTGTCGTTCTTGTAAAGTAGTTAGAGGCTGGAAATTTCGGTGGACCCAGCACCCAGCAGCCTAGTAGTTGTCCTCAAGTGACTCGGAACAAGAACTCATAGGTAAAACAAATAAACATAGAGGAAAAGACATAAAATTATAATGAATCTATTTGAGAGTGAACATGAGACTGAGGACAATGTGGGAACCAGAGAAAACAAAAGTGGGTAATGGGCATAAATTTGATCCCGAGATAAATGTCCACAGATAAGAAGCTGATATGTTTCTTGTGTAGTGAGATAAAATAATTTTAACCCTAAATTTATCCATATTAAAAATACCAAACTTGAGGTATGTCGTGTAAGACCGATGGAGACATTGATTTACAGATATTAAATTTATTACTTTGGGGGTTGTTTATTTATATTTCTCCAAGAAACTTAAAAAAAAAAACTTTTGATCTAGAAATTTGTGTGTGCAGAAATTTGTATAGCAGATAGCAGAAATGTGCTTTTAAATGTCTTACATACCAACATTTGCATATTCCAGTCTACACTATCAAAAAGAGAAAAAAGGAAAACTGGCCCACAAAAAAAATCTTGATGAAATAGGTATTTACTTCTATTTTTATTCCCTCGTTCCTCGTTCATATGTTTTACTAACTTCATGAAGAGATCTTTTACATCGATCTCAAGTAGTGCAGTCTTCACCACTTTCATCCTAATCACATGGGAACGCCAAGAATTTCAGCTGTTATGGGACGTTATAATCATCTTTTTATTTTGTACCCATGTAACACACCCCGCCTCGGGCCATATCAAATGCAAATTCGAATATTGAGCCTTCAACAACGTACAGCATTGTATAGGAAGACGTGTACTAGAGATATAATACACTACAAAGTACATAAGGTACATTAATAACCATGTTGTACCAATCATAAGTACATTGTACTATCTGCCTTGCTAACCTGTTAAGGGTCTGTCTACATCTTCAATCACCAAGCTGACTAGAGACCATCCAAACATTTGTTGTAGTAGGTAATTCCTCAACTTTAAGTATAAGTTGACGTGAGAATGCCGCCAGGGTGATCAATAAGTTTCCTGCAATTATCGTGGGATCGACAATAGTTTATAATTTTGAAGTAAAAAAATTAATAGGTGAATAGGTAATCTTAAAAGTTGTCAAATTTTACTTCACTATGCCTTGAAGAAAAAGCTAGAATTTTTAGAGCGTCATCTGTCAACGTTGTCCCCTCCGTTTTTGTAAAGAAAGCGCACTTCTCTGCTGTTTCAACATTTTCGAACAATAATCAAATTTCATAACCTAAAATTTGACACGCGAATTAATCGAAGTGTTGTGAACGGGGCCTATCTTAATGAAATATTTCTCAAGATTTAAACGTTTTGATAAGACATACTCTCTTCGCCGTACTCAGGCCGTGGTATTATTGGAATCTCATAATTATAACCTGGTAATTTCTCTCATCTTGTTATTGTTTTCGCCCGGGACGGGTCTGAATGTGATAAAGTGATTTACCAGCCCGTCTCTTATCAGATGGTTCGCGCTAGTTCTCGTGTCATTATGCCTGTTCAGGCATTTCATTGTTTCTCATAATCTCCTCACCAGATGCTGAGGAGAAATTTATGACTTTCCATGCTCGATTGAGATTTGGTGAGTTCAATTCCTCCCAAGAAACTGGTCGAGCAGAAGTGGAGGCATTTATTTAATGCTTCATGGGCTTCTTCTTCTCTTGCCTTTTAGTCTTTTTTCTAAACTGTTCGCCATGTTTTGCCATCACTCAGACTTATCTTTTTGCATTCATTTGAGATAGAGTTTTTCTTGGACTCTGTAGTCTTATAGAACAGATATTAAGATAAGCATCCTGACTTGCTGATATAAATTTGAACCCTTCAATTTAAGAATCAACAACACCTATAAAATTTAAGAATCCAAAATATAATTTTAGAGCTAACATTGCTTAATATTAGGACATGTCACTATTTAAATAATAATTCATTGATTTTCCAAGGGTTATGAACTGTGCCCTGGATGTTAGTTATTCCTAATGGTATTTTAGTTTTATTATGTCATACAAGCCCCGAAATAGAACCATTTCGACCGCTACATGACATTCCAAACGCGACAATATTGGAACTTACCAGAACTCAGTAACAGAATAACTTAGGTGCATGCGTTGTTTATGGAAATAATAATGGACTTGTCATCAATATCTCAACAGAATAATATGACACTGGCTAACTTTTACATAACGTCTAGTAATAACTTCAGATTTAAATAAAAGAAAAGGTATTTTCAAAAGGCCCTCTTCGGACCTAGACCTTATTTTGATTTTTTATGCATAATTATTTCATGAATTCTTCTTGTGATCAAATACGCATTTTATCTTTCCTATTTCCCATCTTTTCCTGTTCAAGGATGAGGGTTAAAAAACCATCATATTGTGCTGTTGTGTTTTTTAGGATTGAAGGGGGCTTTTTGCCCCTGGTCGGTCAGAAGTAATGTCCAAAATTCTTTCCATGTGCTTCATGTAGATCAGTATCATATCACTGATCAATATGATACCTTTTTCTTTTTAACTTGTCTTTTCTTTTGATTTGTTTATAAGGTCATACAATCCATGCAGCCACTTATTAACCCACGTGTGTTTAGCCTGTTGACCGATTCCCCTGCTATCTTGACAGTAGCATTTCATATTCCTCGGACGACGGACATGGAGATTTTATCAGGCCGATTCCTTATCTTGGCACAAGAGAGGTAATGTTATACGCGGCTGGGTGACAGTTGCTACGACTCAATCACTCTCGCTCACACAACACGTTAACCCCACGACAGGCATTATCTTCTCAGGGCAATCGCTGAATTCCGCGACACATTATTGAAGGTGTGCTAGTTTTTTCATTTATTTTTTTGTGCCTTCTTCTTATTATCTTTAGACATTTTTTAGAAACTGATTGATATCTACATAACAGTTCACAGAACCACAAGTACATTGTAACCAACTTTATATTATGTAACCTACATATTATTATGTATGTTATACATGGTTACCAGTGGCGGCTCCTGACTTCAAGACTAGGTGAAGACAAATTATACCCAGAAGTATTGAAAAAATAAAATTATTAATTTATCAGATCTTAGTTCTTATGGTCTCATAAACACAGCCCATTGTAAGTTATGGCTGTTTCCCTGCAGAGCATGGTTTTCTCTCATACCAGTTTTGCATCATATAAGTTTTTATAGGTACTTTTTTTGGAGAACACTTGGTACTTAATAAATAAACAAGGCCAGCAGAACAATTTGTCAACACTTGAGCTGGTACACAGCCATTCATTTTTCATAAGCCATTCAGGCTTGAACTGTATGGCTGTGGGGCAGGCATTTGCTTTACTTTTTTAGTGGTGGTTATAGTAATTGGAGAAATTGGACATCCAGTAATCATAATATCTATCTTATCCTCATTACTTCTTAATCTGAATGGGGTTACTTTTAATGTTTGAACCCCATGATTTTGTGGGAATCTCATTGTTTCTTTGAAACATTGTTATTAATTATTCATCTTAATAAAAAAATATTTATTCATCTTAATAAAAAATATTAACTAAAAGTTGGTAAAAAGGAATTAAAATAAAAATATTAGGATTATACCTCAGTAGATAGGTAGGTACAACATTTTAAAGAGGGGTTAGAACTGGGAAGGAAAGAAAGTTAGTTGAAGACTAAAAATTACAATCCAAAACTGGAAGAAAATCCACCACCAGATTACAAAATAAATCTAAGAAAACATACTTACTACAAATATAAAATCAGCTTAAATTTGTGTTACCATTGATGTTTAAATGACTATTTATGAAAAACACAGATATTGCCTTATAATTTTAAGTACTTCACTGGAAGCTGTGTGCTTAGCTACCTGCAACCTGCATAATTATAATGTTATTTCTGACACTGAAAGAAGTACATAGCTACTTAATATTCAACTTATTATGAAAAGCACAGGTCAGATCAGGTAGGAATAATGTTTCTATCCTGTATCAAATACTGGGAAATAACTTTATTAACTAGTTACACCAATTAAAAGTCACTTGATTACCGTTGAAAAGATTTGAAAATAATCTAATAAAATTTAAAAAGTGCGCTACAAGTTTTGTTTACATTCTAAAGATAAGAGATACAATGTTGCCAAGTTAATTTCATAGCTAAATTTCTACAAACTTCAAGAGCTATATTTTAAATTTAAAGAAATCCCTCAAATCATGTAAGACGTATTTATTTATTTAAAAAAATAATACTACACCGCTTGAACAGAATTTTCTCTTGAGAATTTCATTTCAACACGTCTAACTTCATGATTATTTTTTAAAGTGGTTCCATAGTCAGGATCTTAAACAGGACCACCATTGTCCCTATTTAAAAACTTCTTGGAACAACTAGATACCAGATTATCTTATTTGGCTCAATTTCGGTACCTACATTAAATAATTATTTCCGAGATTTGACTTCAATCGAGATGTCCTTTTTAAGACTATAGTTGACAAGATACATAAATAGTTAAAATTTATTGGTATCGGCTATCGTTTAGGAACTATGTACAAAACTAGAACCCAAAAAATGAGAAATAATATCCAAAATTCCTGACACAAAATCCTGCTTTCCTAACGCCTACGTTATTATTATTATTTTAATTACAAGATTGTGCTAGATATGGGAGGCTAAATCATTGACTGGTTTCCTAGGTCTGGCATAATGCTACTGGCAACAATGTTAATATCAAAAACACATGACATCTCACATGGTATGTGGCTTCGTGACATTTCGTATGAGGTCGTGTAGATAATGTAAACTGAATACAACTGAAGACTGTCCTCAGTAGCATATTACATAGATATAGTTCTTGCCTAATATTTCATGATACCTACTTGGAAATACTCAACTCTGATTGGTTGATTCAAGGACAACTGAAGACAATTTCGAATTGTCTTCACATTTGGTGTTCTCCTTGGAAAGTAACATGAAATGTTAAGCAGCATTGATCTATTTTACACAAAGCTTACTCTTTTTTTTTTTTTCTTTGAGTTGGATCAATTGTGCCATGTTCAAGGGATTATGAGTAGTGTTTTCACTGTTCAAAATTAGGTGAAAATGTCTTCAGTGTCTTCACCCGACGAGCCGCCACTGATGGTTACATATTATAAAGTTAACATATTATGTATCGGTTTATTTCTTGCTCTTTTTGGCGGGCGCCAACAAAACAGACACAACAGCTTGTAGTCTTACCCGGCGAAAAATTCCCCAAATCAAAGGAGACATGAAAAACAAAATATATACAAAACAAGTTTCACCAGTCCATCATAGTTCATAAATTATGTGACACAAGACTGCTCAGGTAAATGGGGGTAGAATTTGGGACTCCTAAAATACCAAAATCACCTAGGAGTCCTAGGACTGAAATTTATGTTTCCGTGTTTTCTCACTCAGACCCAAAATGATGCAAGCATAAGTTGAGTATGGAGACAAACAAGGAATGGGGGGTTGAAAAATCCAGGTACCTCGTAGCAGACAAATTGGTAGACCCCCTGAGGTCCTGGCGCCCACCATCCTTGAATGAGAATTTATGTTGATTTTTTACGACACTTTGCAAAGGGATATTGGTACAGGTTTATTACTAGATATAAATAGAAATGTTTTATTGTTCTTGATATCCAAATGTGATTCAAGATAGTACAGTTAGAGGGTGAGATTATTTCAAGAAAATTTGATTGGATGAGAATAATAATATATTTAATAATAAATATATGTATGATAAATATAAATAAATAAAATAAACCCTCATAAAAAATAGACTGATAACATTTTCTCATAGCTGATACCCTAATCTTTTCTCAATCGATGATTGAAATAAAAAGTTACTTCCAAGTTATTTTAATCTTACCATTCAATAAGGTATGATTTTTTTTATTATTTCTGCTGGCATTTAATTTAATCCACTTGGCGTTTCTCTATCGTGGAAATTTTGTTTTAAAATATAGTTCATAATTTTATTACTTGTAGTAGATTTATAGGTTTTGTAATGTTATTACTTCCATTGCAATTTTTGCATAATATATTAAAAATTATAACTGTTTTTCTGACATTTCATTATGTTACGAAAATATCAACACCCCCAAAATATCGACACCCGTTTTTTGGGTTGTATTGTGGAACTCATCCCGGAACCACATCAGCATTTACTCGATGGTTTCAAATTTAGGTCTGAAAATGACACCCTAAGCTAGGATTCGAACCCATCTCATGGAAGGAACACAGAACTGAATCCCACCTGCAACCATGCCACCATGAAAAAAATCGAGAATGGCATGCTGCATCGCACATTGCATATACACGCAGGGATGAAATATAACATCTTTTAAGATAACGGGAAAGTTTTACTCAATATACAATTACATACCTACATCAAAACAATATATGAGATAACCATAAGAATAATCAACACCAACATACAATTGGCCAGAAGAGCCAGGAATATTCTGCATCTTCCTCAATGTATCCTCCGAGATTTATATCCGAGCAACCTGTCAATAGACACAGTAGGGGCTTCAATTGTTTTGCCAGGTGACAAAATGTTGTGCTGGAATGTGGACTCTCGTGTTCCAGGGACAATATTGTTGTTCCTTTGTTTTTGTGTTGTGACTAGAGAACATGGTGCGAGTCAAACTTGTCCTGAGAACTCGTACAGGGTCCATGGCTTGGCCGGGAGTTGTAGTATTCGTAAATAAGTTATCATATTTGTGTTAATCACTTTCGTGATATCACAACTACTCAAACTCGCTCTACTAAATCTACGCTGAAACCGGGAATTGAACCACCGACCTCCAGGTTACAAGTCCGCTGTCTTATCGATCAAGCCACTGAGGTCGGTTAGTATTCGTAAATATGATTTACAATGGATCAAAATCACCATGGAAAGCAATATCATGTAAAAATTTAAAGTATATCAGGATTTCGCAATTAAATATATAAATTACGAATTTACCATTTATTTTCATGTCCAATTGTGCCGAATCACCTAATCTTAATCTCATAACTCTAGAGCTAATTAAAAGGAGAGCTCATTTAATATTCCCAGAGCTTTTCTAATTTAGTTACTCAATCGGTAAGATGCGAAGGCTCTGACTTCCTGGCATAACCTAGAAGTTATTCGAGTACCAAGAACAGTGAGTTTTAGTAAAGAGAGTTTGATTTATTGTGAAATCGTTCTTAAGGATGGTCTCTATTTCCACGAGTAATACGGATATGTTATTTATAAATAACCTATTAATGTTCAGTGTTCAGAGCCGTCAGAAGTACAATTTCACCTTTTGTTTCAACTGATGAGTTGGTTTTTGAAAGAATTAGCATAAAAATTCTGTTACCAAAGCTTTTTACTTTTTGTCCGAATGAATTTTTCTTAAATTTTAAGTGAATTTCCTAAGTATCTGAAATGAGCTAATCCTTCAAAAGTCCTTGGTTCTCATTTGGATAACACAAAAGAATGTTTTCCTTTTATTGACATCCAATTCTACCACTAGAATTTTTGACATTTTCATGTCTTTGCTCTGGCACATAACCAAAATTATGTGACGAAATTGTGTAACGATATTATGTAACGATATTATGTAACGATATTATGTAACGATATTATGTAACGAAATATCGAATTGTAAAGGGAGAGAAGTCTTCTAATATCGGATATCGATATTATGGTTTCGATATTATCGATATACCTAATATCGATATTTTCGTTTCGATATTGCAACCCTAAGAGAAGAGGGAAAGTGTGTGTCATGCGCACAATACGAAATTTGGTCAGTTGGGTTTTGGACCTTGAATAGTAAAGATGAAAATGTCGAAATGGTTGCATACTCGTATGCAAGCGTTTTTTTAAACAAAAATTTAAGATTGCTTTCAACTGCATGGTCATGTCAGTAGACACCGTGGCAGAGTGAGTTAGCGCGCTAGGCATTGTACGCGTGGTGACCTGGGTTCGATTCCCAGCGGGCAGGAATTTTTACTAAGCGAACCAAACTTTATGGAACCATTTTTGTGAAACATACATATTTTCTCTAGAATTTGACTAATTTGCTTTATCTATCAACAACAATATTGTAATAGCATCAATGAAATCAAAAAAAAATACAGTGCTCTGAATTTGTTGAAAATTGATCCTTGTTGGTGAATATTTTGAAGAGCAAAATGTAGATCCAATATCAAGAAAGTGATAAAAAAAAAAGCTTGATTAACGTAATGATTGTTATGGAAAGGCTGGCTTTTTTAATTTCTAATGACAATACCTGGGATCCCGAAAATTTTCATCAACATTTCTTTTATTGACTTGATGTTTAATGAAGTGGAGGAAGACTCCATCACAAAGTTAGCCTTTAAGATAGAACTTCCGCCTAAAAATACATACTCGTATACCGGTGGGAAAATGTTTTGGGGGTGCTGCCACATAAACCAAACTAAAATGGGATTTATAGAGTAGCTCTTTCGGTAGATAAAGATGCAATCATTAGGTTACTTCCATGATGTATTTTTTACTCATCTCAATTTTCTCAAGCACCGTTCACCGTTTACTGACATGACAATAAAGTGATTGACACAGCGAAGTCCAAATGAACAGCACGTTTTCTTAAAATTTATTCCAATTATTCATAATAGCTGTAAAGAAATGTAAAGTGAGGACATTCAACTAAATGACATAATTCATTTATTGATTATTCATTATTCACCAGAGGGTAGACTTTTGGTCGTCAGAGGTGACCACAGATTGAATTGGAGGTGATTTATTCACATGGAGAATAATTCTAGAAAATTTCATCACGTACCTACGTCATTCTCAACACGATTGATATTTTATAGTTATGTAAAAATTGTGTGTGATCGGCAATTTTCTCAAATATATTCTAGAACTGAGAATTTCTAGAATATTTCATCATTAGGTACGTGAAAACAAATACCTTCAACCTTCATGGAGACCATTGGAGACAAACAGAAATGTATCTACTAATAATAAGACTTATTTGTCCTCTTGGGGGTGACCTCTTTTTAGTTATCTTTGAGCAGTACAAAAATTATCTAACATTATATTCCATTGTAATATACCTGCAAGTTAGCATAGAATCTTACCCGAATTCATAACAGATTATTAATTTTCCCCAATTCTTCTTCTACTTTTCTTTGCCTCATCTAGTTCAATGTGCAACGGTTTTCGAGTCAGTTCTATCATGTACTATTCCTCGATAGTCCTTTTCCATTTAAGTCTGCATTTATACAGTCTTTTTATTTTCTCTTGAATATAACTCTTTTTCCTCTAAATCCAAATTTTTCTCTAAGGCACAAAATTTTGATCTCATGTAGGTTATGCAATCGGTAAAATTGTCAATTAATAAAATAAATAAGGAAACTTTAAATGGATAAGTATTAATTTAATGTTACGAATGTTTTACTATTTATAGTAGCATGTCCAAGTCACTTTGCACCCTGTATTCATAGAAGCAATGGTTCTTGCTGGTGATTTACCTGAGCTGATTGAATTTGAAAATAAATCTAAATACTGAACAGATATAACTTGGCGATAAAATGGTTAGTGCTTGTTGAGTAATAATTCAAAAACTTCCATAGCCTATTAATTGACACCATATTGTGGATTGAAATTTCAGGTAGTTAATATTGGAGCTTAGAGACAAAATGTTGTCTAACAGAACCGGTACATAGTAAATACATGCTGAAGTAAATTGGTATTAAAAATGGAAAAAGAATATACACACACAAAGATAGGAGGAGATAAAGAACGGAAGCTAATCAATAATTTAAAAATTATCATAAATATGAGAAGATCTCAGCACTAAAACAAAAATGCAATAAGACATACATGGGTTAAAAGTGGACAAAGTTTGACTTGTCACTTAGGATAAGTATTGAACCTCTAATGAGTAATGACAGCTTGGAGGACAACACATCAAGTTAATGTGCGACCTATATGAGAAGACGGATTGGATATTTCAAGCCAGATTCATCATTATTTTATTGATCACATTGATTTGGATTTCAACAGAACCCTGGGTGTTCTCCATGCCTTCATCATCAATCAACACATTTCTCATTGTTTCAAACATTTGTCTGTCTAACTGTTCGAAAATGTTAGACCATTTCTTGTTTGAAGAACAAATTACATTTTAATATTCATGCTTGCTGAGTTGAAGTGATATTTCTTCACAGATCTGTCTCCTATACTTACTACAGGTATTCTGGACGTCAAGTTCTGGTAGTGTGTTATTGCTGACTTGTCTAGTCTTTCTTGTCACATCGTCAATAACAGTCGTCACTAAAAGACTTAGGTGAAAATGTATTTTACTTTGTTTGATTGCACAAATATTTTGAACTAAAGCTTGTTGATGATGAGAGCCAAACAGCTCGAATCAGCCTGTTCAGGTATGTTCTCCATCTATTATTGATGTACATCCATCACAACTTCTCACTCTTCTGTTTGGACTGACTAGATCCACTGATTTCCTTCCGCCTGTTCTATCTTTCTAATCTCCGCCTGTCCTATTATTTCTGGAACTTAACCTCAGTTTACATTTATGAGTCTTTCAGTCTTTCTACATTCATAAATAATATCGAATGTACGATTATTATATTTTAAGTGCAGTCAGATGTCATGTTAACTATCTCAGGCAACATGAACATGGTGGATAGAACCAAATAGTCGTGTTCTGTATGAAGCATGGGATTTGTGTTGAGAATATTGTTATGGTTTTGCAATTTGATTAATAACCAGGCAACATGTGCTCCTAATACCTATTGAATGACTCATTCATTTTGGTCCTCATGTCATTAATTTGCTTGCTGTCTTGTTACCAATATCTCTGCTAATTAGGTGACACAAGAACATGACAGATTGGTGTTTTGCTTTATACCTGTGTACCAAAAACCTGTAAGTATGGATTATTCTGATATAAAGTAGGTGTTTCATGTTTGATGATGTTGTATTTCGCTTCACAATATTTTGAAATTTGACGATTTATCTTATTTTAAAAAGCTTTTCTTTGTCCAATTAGTGGAAATCAATAAGAATATGAATAAATTCATAGTAAATATCGTAGCAGGGATAAATTTCGCACTTGTCAGGAAGAACTTATCAAGATTTTGTCCATGTAATTCATGTCTATTCAAGTTCATTCTGTTAAAAATTATTGCTTTCAAAGCATCCTTTACGTAAGTTGAAGTACCTAAAATTACCGTCCTGCAAATTATGGGGTAGAGCTGAAAAGACCTTTACATATAATTTTTTTTTTAAAATAAAACATAGGTAACTATGACAATTTAGGGTTTTGTGTATCTATCTGCAGGTATACCTCTTCTCCAGACTTGAGCATAGGTCTGAGACGAGGTCTCCCACAGGCATTTACCTGAAGAAAGGAAATACTGCCCCGTGTTATGTCGTGTAAACCTCTAGAACAAACAAATGCCTTCAGTTTTGGGTTACTTTCACCGTATTCCTGTTAAATTCTATGAATGGGAAAAGTGTCGAGACATCGGCTATTAATCAGACCCGGATATGGAAACATGACAACTTAATAGGTGCAATTCAAACTCCCAGGCCTCTGGACATTAATTATTGCTCTTTTATTTTGACATTTCTGAACAAAGTTTTACCTTTCCTTCCAACTCCTTTGGACCCTTTTCTGGTTGCTGAGGACAGGAGGACCATAAATATCTATGCTAATAAATTAGTATTGTTTTTGTGAACGAATTCAAAAAGTCAATATGTCTTTGAATTTATGGCCTACTGTGTACTTAAGTTGATAAAATAAAAAGAAAATTATTGAAAAAACTCTTTCATATCATATCATCACATTTGTCAACTTTAACATTTAAGTCAGCGCCTAATCTTTTACATGATGAAAACCCAGGCACATCTTGTGGATATTTGCTCCAATATCAAGCTCGCCGGTAGGCGAGCGCTCGTCAAGTAGCGCCAGCCAACCGGCCTATATTAACACGAAACAGAGTTTATATGTATTTTGTTTTATTGTTTTTGCACACTTCCCGCTAACTTTTATCGATTTTTCCTTCAAATTCGTAATGAGACGCGAAAATAGATTGTGTTTCACGAAAGCGCGAGGTTCCTACGAACAGTTAAAGTCGTTTTCTGGCCACGCCGAAAATCTTGAATTTCATGAAAATATTCATACAGGTTTTTTTTTTTTCAGACCAATTTTCTGTCAAGGGTACAGCAATGTGTGCTTGTCGTGGAAAGACGTGAGCTACGTTTTTGGATAGGGAATTTTTATTTCTGCATACCTTTTATAGTTTCAAGTATTTATTTTTTATAGGATAGGAGATATAGCGTTCTAAAATAAAACCCGAAAGCTGCACAGAGCCGCCCCTGGTTATCTTGGAGCTGTGATTCTGGTATTTTTCGAAAGGACTTTTCATAGGAAAAAATATAAAAATATAACCAAAGTATTACACTGGACCAAACTTGAGTTATAGCCTTTGAAAGGAATACTTATTATGGAGCCTAGAGCCGTCTATTGTTATCCTAGAGATGTATTCCTGGTGTTTTTAGAAAGGTCTAGTCAAAGGAAATGAGATCACATAATTTCAGATGGTTGAAACATGTAGAAAAGTCTTTAAAGCCCTCTAAAGGAATATCTATAATGAACCCTGGAGCCACGCCTAGTTATTCCAAGTTGATGACTGAAGGTTCTTTCTAAAGATCTAATTACGCAGAATCATACTACGATGTAAATAAAATTATAGAAAAATCAGCGACAGTGTGAGACATAAAAAGAAAAAACTGAATTTAGATTTATGAGATTAACAAAAAATCTTCGCCTCACATATAACTTAAAATAAGGGTGGGATATAATCGCCTTTGCTTCATCCAAGCTGCCAGCAGACCGTTTAAGAAAATGGGGAATAATAACGTTGTATAACTTCATTCAAAGATTTCTACATCAAGAGGTAAGCTAGGTCTATATTATGAGAAGTGTATAAAATATTGGCCAGTAAGAGGAAAAATATTGATTAATGTAGATCAAAACAATGATAAATAATTATAATAAAATATTATGTATTGAGCAATCTCTGTGGTCGTCGACTGGTGCAGGTAAAACACAAAGTTTGCAAGGTGACCTGGGTTCGAATCCCGGCTAGGTAGATTTTTTTTTACTCTGTACTTTTTATGTCCGGTTTTCTCGTGAGAAAAAAAACAGTAGTTGGTAGTTTTAATCAACCTTCTATGACCGTATTTCGAACGAAGTGAGTATGGTTTCACTCGATCAACATTGATTTGTCACAATCTAACTATTCATCTACCTATGTATGTAAAACGATTGTGACGAGTTGATTGTATTTGTTTTTAACGTCCTGATTTGAACTAGTCAGGACGGGGGGTTTTACCCTCCATTCGCTGGGAATCGTTCCAGCTACCTACATTTACCTCACCCAGCCTGGGTAGGGCTGTGATTCCAGACTCACGTGTTTAGAGGGGAAAAAATATTAAAAAAGTCTGCAACAACTGAGAATCGAACTCGAAATGTATTTTGTATTTTGAATCGTAAATTACATAGATTTCATTCAAAATTTACAAATATGTACCATTTATATAAATATAAATAAAAAAACACTCCCAATTATGGACACAATACTTCCTCGTGATTGTTTCACATTGTATACACGTGGCAATTTCGATTTTTTTCGACTAAATCATTTGTATCTCCAAAACCGCTTAACCGATTTTCTTCAAAATTGTTTCACATATTCGTATATGGTAGAATACTATTTTTTCTACATTCTATTTATTTTTGCTCACAAATTCATACTTAACCCTTTCACTGTACATCCATGAATTAGTTGGAAAAAAAATATGAACCATGTTTTTTTGAGTTTGTTGGAGTCCATAGATGATGTTACCAAAAAAAAAATTCTTAAAAGTGGTTCGAACCCCAAGATATGAGATGTCCCTGAGAAAGGACAAATGCAGTGCAGAGAAAAAAAATGAAATTTATAAGTTCTCAGGAAAAACTTATAATTACACACAACACTTGGTTTATAAAACAAATAAACATCGAAATAATTTGAAGATAGAAAAAACTTGGCTTTTTTTGTTTTACTTAATTTTTTTAACTAAAAAAAATAGAAAATATGTGTGTGTTTGTGTGTGGGGGGGGTGGGTGTGGTGTGTGTGGTGTGTGGGGGGGGGTGTTGTGTGTGGGGGGGGGGGTGTGTGAGGGTGTGTTGTGTGTGGGGGGTGTGTGTGTGTGTGGAGGGGTGTGTATGTGTGGGGTGGTGTGTTTGGTGTGTGGGGGGGTGTTGTGGGTTGTGTGGGGGGGGGGTGTGGGTTTGTGTGGATGTGTGGGATGAGGTATGGAAAGAAAGGATTCATGGAACAAATGCCGACCCAAATACAATAAATATGTACTCACTTTACTGTTTCCTTGAATTTACTACCCTAAGTACAGCTATTTAGTAGAAAAAATAAATAAACTCATCTGTACCAGAAAAATCCTCCCAGTGTATTAGTCCCTGCTGAGGGACACCCAACTTTACAGTCAATTTACGGACTTGTAATTTTTTTCCCCTAAAAAAGCAATGTAATTACGTGAAATATAACTCTTTTACTTACCCAAATGAACTTCTAAAGCCAGCCTTTGCACTATTTTCGACCTCAAATTAAACTTTCAAAACAGTCAATTTTTCTAAATTTTCAAATCTTCAAAACTGAAAAATCTTTTGTTTACAAACAGAAGTTCAAACTATAGACTAAACAGTTTTTACTGAAAAAATCGAGAGATAAGAGAACAAAGAAACAATTCCAAAAAGTACAGAAACAAAATCATAGAATGCAGCACTAGTATTTGCAAAATCAATTGATGTCCCTGAGCAAGGACAAATTCAGTGAAAGGGTTAAATTAAAAAGGAGTAAGCCTTATTTTTAATAAATGTATGTTTTTATTTCCTGATTGTGATAATAATAATAAATTAACAATAATAGTAATTTGAAATAATACTAAAATCTAGCTTACTAGACTTTAAACCTGGAACTTGGAGTTCAAGACCTCATTAAAGGCTAACTAGTAATTTGGTATTTTATTTAGTTTGGTCGTTATAATAATTTAGACAAATCTTATTACCTACTATAGATAAGGATAATGTACACGAAAAGTACCTAAAAAATACCAGGTACTGTTACAAAAGTACCCGTACCGGGCACAAAATAAAATTAGGTACCCGTACCCATACCGGGTACAAAATTTTGCTAGGTACCTGTACCCGTACCGGGTACAAAAAAATTGTACCCATGCACAACACTGGCGACGGTATAACACACTGGATCCGCGTACCGTACTGGGTACCGGTTTTATGAAATACTCGGTATTACACAGTGGAACCGAGTACGAAGGGCCGTATCGTACGTAGTAGCCGGGTACCGGTTCTATTAAATACTTGGTATTACACACAGGGGCCGGGTACCGATTCTATGAAATACTCGGTATTACAATTACAATACTACCCCAATACCCTTCTCTAGAACTAGGTACAGCAGAGAGAGGTACTTAATTATTCCGATATTATCTATGAATAATTTTCAGGCTGTCGGCTGTCGGTGTCCTAATATTTTTCTCTTTGTCTCGTAGAAATAAGTCTTCTATTTGAAACTTCTTTGTCAAACAATCGGACGGTTAAGGGAAATGTACATTATGTAATTCAGTTTATAAAATAGGAAGTGGATCTTCTAATCTATTGAAACACTTGAAACTAAAACACCCAACACGTTCTGAATGCAAAATTGTGAAATTTAGTTAGTGTACTAAATAATGAAAGAACCGGTGCTTTTGTACTTGGTTTTTGAGTGATTTCTCAAATCCATTATTCCATTTACATCCGTTCTCATAACATCAAAAACCAAGTATTGGAAATACTCGGTACTTTTAAGTAATCGATTACTGAAGTACCAGTTCTTTGAAATACTCGATATCACCCGTCTCTAATTATTGCCAAAAATACTGAAAAGGGGTACTTTTCTGTTAGTGAACCTCGGTAGTGGATTTCAAAATTTGAAAAGATCAACAAAATTGCTGAGCGCTCTAGTGTCACTCAAATAAGGAATACACCTGTTATCACAATATTTCTCCTCTCTTAAGCAAGTACTATGAAATATTCTTTCAGCATCTTTTCAAGGTTTTTTTTTTTATCTTTTTTCGTCTCCTTGCAATTGTAATTATTTACAGAACAGTACTTGGGTCACAATATAATTTTCGAGCATGCAACTCATTATAACTTTTTTCATTTAACTAGGTAATGTCACCTCACTACTCGTACTTCAATATAAATTACACAACATTTTATATGATAGTCTTATAATATTACTGCGTATCGCAACATCCTTAAATTAAAAGTGTTTTTTTCTTTTATCTGTTGATTGTTGATTAGTTTTTATTTCATCTATCAAAGGAAAATCAATTAAATCAAAAAGTAGTGATATCCCCCAAAAAACACTACGTGTACAAATAGTCGTCAAGTGTTGGAATGATTAAAAAGAACTGATATCAAAAACGTCAATTTTCTATGTTTGAAGGAATTATTTTTCACGTAGGTAATTACAGAACCACGTCCTTGACTGCACACTGTTTTGTTCTGAAATTTATGTGTAGTAATTTACTAACAAAACAGTGTGCAGTATTCAAGGACGTGGTTCTGTAATTACCTACGTGAAAAATAATTCCTTCAAACATAGAAAATTGACGTTTTTGATATCAGTTCTTTTTAATCATTCCAACACTTGACGACTATTTGTACACGTAGTGTTTTTTGGGGGATTTCTAAAATCAAAACATCAATCTAACCCTAGGTCTTAGAGCTCAAAGCTCCTTTTCAGATTGTAACAATATGAAGAAAATCGCGATGGTTTAGGAATTTAGAAACCAGCTCATAACAGCAACAATTACTAATATCGTTGAAAATGTAGTGGAACATATTTTTACTATCTCCCTATCCGATAAAGCACCTAGCGAATGAACATTAGTCAAGTTGCTAGCGAGTTTCTTACTGCAGATTGTGCTGATGGCAAAGAAACTTGGTAACTAGAAATAAATTTATAGCACTCCGGAGTACCTCTGTACAACCTCCTGCCATATCGTTCGGATTCAAATTAAATAGCACCTATAGCTAATTAAGTCCGGAGTGTATCATGGAGTACGAGTGTTCGAGTCCCATCAGACAAGACGCTGGTGCAAGAATCAAATCGTAAATTTACACCGGATAATTCCGTCCTTTCGCTCTGAACACTTCAAACACAGGTTGTTTCTCCTGTGTTAATGGCGGTATTTCTGAATATCATTTATGACCATAAAAATAGTAGTTCTGTGAACTGTAGACCTCACTCAAAATCGTTCACTTCATGGGCCGTCAAGCGGTCCCGGGTTTTCCAAAGTAGCCCAAAAGCTCTACACGAAAATCTCAGGACCCCAATGAAAATGCACAAATATGTACAATGTACATACAAAATTTTATCATACTCTGAGCATCCGTTAAAGAACACAGATAATCATACAGAATATCTGCAGAGTACTGCAGACACACTCACTTTAATTAATAACAGAATCCAGAGGAAAGTACTTTTATTACCATTGAAAATAATTTGCAAGAAATTATTTGAGAGGTTTCTTAAAGGTCTAGACAGTTTAATATTATACCCATATAGCAATTTCTTCCTCCATGGACGTTAACTGGAAACATGTTTTTAAGAAGTAAAAACTATATTAGTCAAAATGTATATTAGTCAAAATGCATATGATACTTATTGATTTTAGGCTATTGAAAACAGGTAATACAATGTCAATCAAAGATCTAAGAGGCCAGCTCTATAAATTGACGACTACATGAAGGAAAAGCAACAGACCAAATAGACTGCGTAGCAAAAGGACTGATGTTTGAAATGTCTGGATTACCGTGAGATTATATTTATTTATTTATTTAAACAATAAAGGGGCTTAATTGCCCTGTTCTAACTAATTTACAATGTATTTCCCTAACTAATCCTATCAAAAAAAAAATATATAATTCTATCTACTTAAATTACATACAGTAGGTAGATATATATTTATGGCGATATGTGTAAGTGCTCTACATACTACATAGATATATTTCAAAATATAATTAATATTGTGTTATGATATTGTAATTGATTATCATGCATGTCTTCATATATTAGCTATGTATAATTTATGTACAATGTACATACATATACGTAATTTTTAAGCAATGCCTCCTCCCATTACAAATCGTGCAATTTACATTATGTTAAAGATTAGTAAATATTTTTCCTAGCGATTGATGACTTCATCATCGTACCTATTATGTATTTGATTAATTAGTTATCAAAAAAATCAATGAAAAGCAAAATTTTGCACTTTGATACTAATGTTCATTATGTTAATCTTAATGAACATAGATATCAGGAGATCTACTTCCTCGAATGGTCAGCTCTCATCAAACTCCCTCACTATGTTACTGATTACAGTATAGTATTGTACTACCTGACCTTTGTTCTGCGACCGAAAACAAAGTTTGTAAGATTGTTGTTTTTAGTTACAAACAGAATATGTTTTTAATATTTTGTAGAAATAGGTTAGTTGTGAACATTCACTTCAGGATCCCTAGAAGTATGTCTGTGATTTTAGCAATAAAAATCTCACTAAATTGTTGACTTTTTAACTGGGGAAACCATGTAAATGTCATCTTATGACGGCGAAGGAAATCCTCATGGATAAATGGCAATTTCTCCGACGGATATACAGAGATGAAAAAATCAACCCTGTAAACTCATCACCGAAGCTCGCCAGATAATGTTGGACCAACTAAAACCTTTCCGACTCTTCACATGGGAAATGTCAAAACTAAGAAAATCCAGCGTCTGTCGATATATGTATGTACATCAGTTTTCGTTCTGTCACTGAAGTTAAGTAATGTCCAGCGAGGATGAGAATTAGATGAATGACTTCAAATTCGAACGCTCGTGATGCTGGCTATTTCCAGCGCAATCCAACTGGTTGGATTGCGCTTGGTAAGTTTCCACCCCCCCGAAGGGAGGGTAAAACCTCGGTCTTTGATGACGAATATTAAAGAGACGAGGCGAAGAAAACCAAGCTGAACTGAAAATAACAAACTGTCTTTCAAGTTTTTAAATTTGTCTCATTTGAATAGTTATGCATGAAGTTCTATGAACACTTTCAGTAAATTTTTCATCTCCTATCTAGTTTATTTTTGTCTCAATTTCTAAGACTCAATTATGTAAACAGGAAAATTGAGATTATATCAAAAATATTTAATATTTCTTACTCAATTGCTTTCTTATTATTTACAAATTTACTAAAAAGTATTCAGATTAGTTATTAAAATATGCTTTTGATAATGGTTGGTCTATTCAAAGCCCCTATCATCAACACTACTCTAGTCCAGTACCTCACACTATAACTCCTACTGTACACGAAACGTTGACTCAAGGCTGCCGCTATTGCGTCAGTTCTGTGCTTTATAGGTCTTTTATTAACTTTTACTGACTGCCTTATACAGGGTGTATGAAAAAAAAGGAGCCAGTCAAAATATCTCGTCTATGGAAGCGATTTTCAGAAAACCCTGAAACATGTACCTCATTATATGGAAGGGGAAACTTTTTCAGGGGGTTTAATTTTTCATACTCTTAACAGGGGCGGCCCCAGGGGGGTCAACTTTGCAATCTTAAATGGAACTACCCTATTTGTAATACATTTCTGAAAAGTAGTTGACATTAAAAATATTTTAAGACTAGTTTGAGATTTTTAATCAAAACAGGGCCGGAGATATCGTACATTTCATTTCACAGGTTTCAGTTATTTTTTATAAGTAATTTATTTTATTTTTGTAAAAATTGTTAAACACATGTCTTTCTATCTGAAATAATTAAATTTTCATGCCTCTTTTATATCATTCGCTTTACCAGGGAAGATTTCAAGTGGTCAACTTTTTTTTTATAATGTAAAAAACCATCCTTTTTCGAGTAAATTTTGTGAGAAATTAATGCAATGATCCATGTTGATCAATTTAAAATAAAACAAGGCCAGATTTACTTCAAATGAATGTGTAAAATTCTAAAACTCGCATGTAGTACTAGTCTCCGGCCCTGTTTTCAATTGTATCTTAAATTTAGATTACACAACAGTGCATTTATTTAGCTTATACTATACTAAAAAAGAATAGTTTTTACACTATGTAAAAAAAGATGACCCCTTGACACCTCCCCTGGTAAAGCGAATGATATTAAAAAAGGCATGAAAATTTAATTATTTCAAATAGAAAGACATGTGTTTAACAATTTTTACAAAAATACCATAAAATACTAATAAAAAATAACTGAAAACTATGAAATGAAATGTACGATATCTCCGGCCCTGTTTTGATTAAAAATCTCGAAAGAGTCTTAAAATACTTTTAATGTCAACTACTTTTCAGAAATTACAAATAGGGTGATTCCATTTAAGATTCGAAAGTTGACCCCCCTGGGGCCGCCCTGTTAAGAGTATGAAAAATTAAACCCCTGAAAAAGTTTCCCCTCCATATAATGAGACGTGTTTTAGGGTTTTTTGAAAATTGCTTCCATAGACGAGATATTTTGACTGGCTCCTTTTTTTTCATACACCCTGTATATCTATTGGTCATTGTGTTGATTCAAAATAGTTAATGAACACGACTTCGATATTTTTTCTTAAAACTTATCCTTGATTTTGACAGTTCGGTCTGTCAATACCTGAGTTCCTGCGACCCTTTCTAATTAAATAAATATTAAATTAGTAACGGGTGAGGGAGAAGCACTACTACTTGCATGATTTGTGATCATTTCTGAGCTTTTCTTACTTAAAAAAAAAAAAAAATACGTGTATTTCGAATGGTCACTATTCACTTAAAGAAATGAGTGTATGTTTGGAAGTTCAGATGTAGTTCTTTTAGGGAGAAATTTCAAGCAAGTAGACTGAGATGGTTTGAACACATTGAGAGAAGAAATGAAAACTATGTGAAAAATGAAGAAAATTTAGGTGGGAGGAGAGAGAGAGAGAGAGAAAGAGAGAGAGAGAGCGAGGGAGATAAAAAAAAATAGGATGGCAAAAGCTTAGGTGGAAAAAAAAAAATTGAGACAGATTTGAGAAAGAAGAATTGGATTGTTGTAGAAGAGAGGATGCCCTGGAGTCCCTAAACAGAAACAAGTGGAGGACAAAACTTCTTCAAAACAACGTCAATTCCAAGAAGTTTTTCTTAAAATGTAGTGAAAAAAGACCTCTACAGTACTTTTGTAGATGACTTTTGTCAATTTTTTGCTGAGTATGAATTCTAAAGAAATAATAATTCGCACTGGACATTTATGTATACTTTCTGACCTGCTTCGTCTTCTGACAATGTCGAGCACCCTATAGTGAGAACCATTTATAGAAGTGGATAGGTTTTTGTTTTAAATTTATTATTGATCGTGATAATTTAAACAAGAAGAATGCTCACGCTATGTAAATATTATCTTACGTACAATTTAAAAGGAGTTGAAGTCTTTCTATTGCTTGGAATTACCACGATGTGCTTGGTAAGTTGTCTGAGTGATTTAAGTCATTAAAATTATATTTGATAAGAAAAATCAAATAAGTGTTTGGCTTATTCTTACTATCTGGTTTAATCTAAATTCATACTTTGCCATATAAACACTAAACAGCCTCCTCTTTCCAAGACAACTTATACAAGACGTTAGAGTTACCAGACTTTTAAAGTCTCTGAATTTTCTAGTTTCTAACTTGTTCCAGTTTTCTTCATTCCTGAAATCCCTCTCTTATCCATTTTGTGATGACACTCGTAGAACCATGGTTGGTTAAAACACATATACTGTTAAAAATGTAGCTTTCAAATCTGTTTTGGTGTGAACATACCTGCTGTAGCACACTAGAGAACATTGCAAAGTTGTCTTTGAGGTATCAAACATCTGAGAACTCTTTTGGTAACATAGTTAGCGTGCACATTATGTACAAGATTTTAAATTTAATGTTTCCAATATTTTCCATGTCATCATGTCACCATTGCCACCAAAGACCAAATAAAAAATGAGACGGTATCAAGAGCCAATAAAGAATTTTGTTAATTGGATGAGTCCTATGGTTTGGTCGTATTTGGAATTGAAATAATATGCAAATGAGCCAATACGTACCCATACCTACTCGTATGCTCGACATTCTTGGAATTTTTGAGTCCCGTTTATGAGAGGAAAAGTCATTCTGGTTGGTTTTACATTTTGTGGCTCAAATATCGTGAGATAATTCTTTCTTGTCTTTAAAATAAATTAGTGTAAAGTTCTGCACATTTTGCTTTGAGTTTGCGATGTCAAAACAATTGTACAAAGCTAATTATTATTGTAAATAAAAAGGAATGCAATCCATTGATACTAAGGATTGAAATTTTGTAAACTATAATAGTATCTAAGCAGTACCACCTTATGTGAAGGTTCTGGTATCATAAGAGCATCATGCATGGTAATTTACTTTTACTCAAATTTTACCTGTTCAAGTTTTTTCATACCTGCGTGTAATATGGTTCCTAAAAGTCAAAATAAGCCCAAGTTTGCATGTTTCCGTCCTACTCTCTTCAGGTGCTCTTTGCTCCAACTACCATGACAATGCGATATTAGAGTGATCAGAACATGGGTATTTATGGTGGATAGCCATACATGCAGAAGCATAATGTGTGAGACACTAACAGGAGGGCAATGCGAAATCGTGGTTTGTTCCTCAACTTCCTAGTGTCCCTTGGGTGATATATTGTGACTCTCCCAAGGTTTTCTCTAGACTTTATGCCATCGGATTATCATCTCTTTGACAATTTGTCGTTGGACAACGTTTTTTCGAGGACGAGGAATTGAAGGAGACAGTGGTGAAGTGGCCTCCAGAGGTGCAGCATTTGCAGCAAAGCCTATAGGAAGAGGTTGTATACAAAAAGTACCCAGACTCATGGAATTCATTGATCTCGATGATGATTGTGTGGAAAAATAATCACATATTATTTTGATTATTGACAGAAGTTTTAACATATATTTTACAAATAACTTCATGAGTAGAGATAAGGTTAATCAACATCTTACTGAAACAATGCTAAATGCTGATCAAAAGTGTGTACTAGAAATTGCAGCTACTACCCGCTCAATACAGTCCTTAAGAACCCAGGCACTTTGTTCACCAGACATAATTATCTCTAGAACTTTACAGCTTGCATGACTTGTTGACTTCTAGTAAAGCTCAACTTTGGCTCCTCCTCCCGGCCAATAAGCTTGGCACTAGAATGCAGCTCTGGCTCCAATAAGAGGTGTGCAGTTATGCACTCGATCCTGCTATATGTTAACTTTAATCACTAGATCGGACTTAGCCATGGTGTGATAGGCTCTGTGATCTGAGCCTTTCGGGATTGTTAACAAAGTTTTGGTCTGAGGTGGGAAATTAATGAAAAGGTCCTCATTAAGATTTCTAAATGCTGATTTTGGTTTCATTGATAAAGAAAAAAGGAGTAAATTTCATAGAAAAATACAAATATAATCAAGTAGTTATGGGTCATCAATATTTAAACTTCGGCGTCTCCTTCCTTGCTTATGGTTCTTGTTGCTTTACGTTTTAAAATCTACATCAGCCAGCGTCGATGGCATGTTGAATACACCGGTTCCCTTCAGAACACCGAAGTTAAGCGACATCCAGCGAGGTTAAGACTTGGATGGGTGACCATTCAAATTCTAATTCTCGTGACGCTGGCTTTTCCCGGCCCCACTCAGGCTGGGTGAGGTCAATGTGAGTAGCAGGTTTGTGAGTTTCCTGCGAATGGAGGGTAAAACCCCCGTCGTGATATGACCATGGCAGTTGAAAGCGACGTTAAACCAAAAAAAAAAAAAAATCTACATCATTCAGGAGGGATGTTTTACCTTTTATTCGCTGGGAATTAACAAACCAGCTACCCTCATTAACCTCAATAAGCCTGGGTTGGGACAGGAATAGTCCATTAAACATAAATTTAACAAAAATGGCCTAAATTTTCTTTATCTTGTTCCCCTGTTAAAACTTATTTTACCTTATTATGGTTTTGTAATATTTTTCAGAATTTCCTGTGGGTTATTAGTATTGAAATGGAAAATTAACTCACAGCAATGAAATGTGCTTGAACAAGAATTGTAGCATCTGACTTCTACATATATTTTGAAAGTATATGAACACAAGATTACCATTTTTATACAGAAAGTGCCCATCCGTAATTTATACACCATACGATTTTTGAAAATATTGAAATAATTTCTGATTATTTTAATTTAAAAAAATCGTTTTTCCTGCAATCATGTAAGAGGATAGACTTCAATTAATGGCCAAAAATACCAAACTAAATTAATTGTACTCAAAACCAAACGGGTGATGTAAATTTAGAATTGTTATTTTGTCACATCCACCAACACTAACATAGGGACTTAATGCAGTTCCATAACAGTTCCAAACCTATTTGTTATTTCTTGTTGATTTTGTCATCTCCACTATGTTGTTTTACGTACATCTATAATTTATTTTTGAGTAATTTATTGCAAATACCTAATTCTTTGATTAATTTATAAATGTGCTTATTTTTCCGGAATACTTCTTTTTTTTTATCGAATAAATTCAATAAAATGTTTTGTTAAATTTATTCTGCATTCCTACCTATTATTATTATTTAATGGAATCATTAGAATTTATGATCTGTTGAAAATTTAGCTGTCTGTTCATCAAATAGTTCCTCAGTATTCTACATTTTAGATCATTCAATCATCAGACCAGAACATGTTATTTCTATATTAATTAAATTTCAAAGGTGTACCTGTTCCATTCAATTTTTAACTACATTCAGTAGGAGGTGAGGAAAATTATTCCACAAAGCCATAACAATTAACGACCTCATTCTATTGGTCCAAACATGTAAACAAACAAACTTGTTCCATGAAGTTACTCCTGCTATTTTGATTAAAATGCAAATATGCTTCAATTAAGGTGACGACGTCTGGGCAAAACGAGCGTTCTTCCATGCAAATTGTCCATTTCTTTGATTGAACCGTGAATAACATAGGGTGGAAGAGCATGCCAAAGGCATTATCACCATCCTTGATCATACTTTGTTTACTAATACATACCTAATTCTACCTTTTCATTGTACCTATATTAAAGAAATGTAAATAAAGTTTGATCGAAATTGTTTGATACAGCAGTAGTACCCAGGACTTCTACAAAAGGCATAGATTATAGGTGAGGTATTTCTAGCACTTCTCGCTTATCAGAAGTAGGCATACTATGGGATGGCCAAGCTAACAGAACTTGAAACCTACACTAGCGCAGATAGAAGTCCCTGTCAGTTTTTACCTTGACAGCAATGACCACGATGTGATAAAATCATGTCACCACTCCCTCCAAAGTTCCAGATCTCTGAATAACATGTTTTCCAGAACATTATGGTGGTGGCCTGGCACATATGGTTACAAAGGCTCCCAAAAGATTTCCTTGGTGATCCGACATGGTAATACTGCGTGCATCACTGAAAAATGTTTTCAGTGATTGACAAACCTACGAACTTTTTTGTCGATTAAAAGTATAACCATTCTTCAAAATTTTCAATTATTTTATTAATGAGATGTTTACAACCTACTTTACTTACTCCTAAATTTAATTTATTTTCCCTAAACCTAAAGCTCAACATGGGATCCTTCTTAAATAAAGCCCGCCAGATTCTTTTACTTCTCTCTCTCTTTCTCTCTCTAAGCTCTCTCTCTCTCTCTCACTGGAGGTTTCAGCTGATTCTCATAATGAGTCAACTAGCGTCGTCGGCTCTGGCTCATCAAGGATCCAACATGAAAGACATTTCCCGAGCCAAGATCCGAGATACGAACCGACGATAAGCAGGTCAAAACGACCCGTCATACTAACTCGGCCCTCTTTAGTACCCTTCAGAGCTGTTAGGCTTAAGTTCAGCTTGCTCAACATTTGTTGCCCATGGAATCAGTTCACTCTGTGTGTTCAGCTGTTGATAAGTTTGGTCTCTATTTACAGCCCTTAGTGAACTAAAAACTAACCACAATTTTTTTTATGAAACATTAGAGTTAGTAGACGGCCACAATGAGGACCCTGGCCTATACCCTCGTCCCCAGACCCTGGTACCTACAGCTTGATATAGACGATTTTCGAGACTCCATAATGAAAGCGGCCACACGGAGTCTCGAAAATTGTCTGTATCAAGCTGTAGGTACCAGGGTGTAGGGTGTAGGCCAGGGTCCTCGTTGTGGCCGCCCACTTAAAGATGACCACATTTTTGAATCGTGTATTATTTTTACTGCACATAATAATAAAGTGTAGTAGTTACTAATTAGGACAACAGAGAAGAGGATTTTTGAGAACAAATTCAATTCAAATGTTTTATTATTATCAAAAACATTATTATTTATTTTATTTTATTTTATGTTAAAGGTCTTTTCACACTAGTCTACGAGTGAACAATTAGAACTCTTAGCTGCGAAAGGTCCAACTGAAGACATTCAAATTTTATACTATGTATCGGTATTTGATCATTCATCATTTCACGAAATCAAAGCTCTTCTAGTACTGAAGAGTGCAAAGTTTACATATTATTATATTTAAATACATAAGTGAAAAGTAAAGGACAAGATCTCATCAAGATGATGAAATTATGATTCCGTGTCGTAAACATGTAGGATAAATAGAACTTGTTTGTAAAATGGCGCTCTTCAAGCAGTTGGCACCATGCTTGAGTTATGTAGGCACTACAGGCCAGGTCCACACTGATACTACACAACGTTCACTAATAGAAAGCTTTGACATTTTCAATACTAGACCCTGTGAAAATATTCTTGGGGATAAACATTTCAAATCGTATTCTACCGCAAGACCCTGAGGTTGCTTTTATCACGAAGTCACGTCATTATCAAATAAATAAAGAAAATCCTTGCAGTGATTGAAGTGAGATCTAATTTTCAAGTCTAACACTTCGACCACCTGAATTACTAATGTTCGGTGACTATTTCTCTACAAATAATCGTTACTTTCTAAAAACTCTTGATGAAAACTTTTTCCACAAACCTTCCTTTCCACAATCATCCTCCAGCCAGTGGTTGAAAATATTTTAATTTTGTACTATTCATCCATTTCAATGTTTGTTTCTCGTATCTGTCTATGCAATGCATAGTATGCATTACCCATCTATTCATAGAAACTATTTTCCAACAAGTCCTTTTCCAAAACTTTTTAATCGAACTCTGTTTTAAAGAGAGCTAGGCACATACATTTTCCTTTCTTTTGAGCTGATCTTTTCTCATAGTAATACCTATATTATCATATATTTACACACTTGTGGACTTATTTTTACCCGCCAAACTGATTTTCAGGACAAACTAGATTATGTTAGGTTAGGCTGAATTAATAGGTATTAATAGATACATTAGCTAATTAGGCCTCTTATTCGTCCCAATTTGTCCTAGGATAAACCAGTGTGTCTGAGTAAGCAAAATACTCGTAATTATGAGTAACAATACATACAACCAATATTATCCCCTGCCTGTCTTTTTTAAGTGTGACTTTCCTCAATATATCCTCAATCTAATTTATTTTCGCGAGGATTTCGATTATTGTACACAGTATCACGTATTAGTATATTTCCAGGATTGTACCTATCTGTTCCAGATGGACGAGGCTTTGAACTATATTAGCAAAATATTTAGCACAGTAAGGAAAAAAATGTTTTTGCTCACATTTTTGTGAATTTGTTTAATCAAGGCACCACTCGCTGGAACATTATAGTTTCTGAGTAAACATGAAGTCCTTATTAAAACGTTTTCTCTCTCTTTTTTATACATATTTTTGTAACTCTTTATTTATCTCTCTCCCTCCTTCAGTCTCTTTATCCACATCTTAACAACAACAAAAACAAAAGGAACTAGAAAATTTGCTTCTCTTCATTGTTTTTTTTTTGTCTATTTTACTAATCAATTAATCATACATAAAGTGTTTATTGGCGTTTAGAATTTTAAGGTTAAACAGATCAAAGGAATCCACAATATAACAACTGGTGAACAGAAAAGACCGGTCGGTGTGATAAAGGGCAGCATCAAACTCCAGCCAAAGAGGAAAAGAGTCAAAGGTCTAATACTAACTCCTCCGATTTTGAATGAGATAAAAAGAACAACACAGTCATTGATTTTATGACCAATAGTAGAAAAATATTATAACAAATATATCTTGAATTTGAACAGTAAAGCTGCAAAATAAAATATTTTACGAACATTCGTTCTAACAAGACTTTCTACTTTTTGTCAGATCTGGTACCAGGAGATACATCAGACGAATTGTAGTAGGTTCATGTACAATGTACATGAACTGTACAATGTACATGAATTCTTTCTCTCCATTTAACATACACGGGTTCAATGGCTTCATTTTTCAGAAAAACAATGACTTTCCCAGATGTGGAAAACTAAATTTTAAAATGGATTGAAACGTAGGAAAACTAAATTATATTGAAATTTAAAATAAATACTTACTCTGGGATGTATGTTTTCCATATCGACCTGTTCAGTGTGTTTGAGATACTTTATTAACTCGATCAAAATAACGCAGTCTCTATAAAGAAGCATGAAAAAGTTTGTAGAATAATATATACAATTCTTACAGACTCGTACCGATAAATTCTAAAAAACACATTTGATAAATAAACATATTAAGGCTACTAAAAGTCTGTACCTACCTAAGTGATTATTTGTTGCAAAATTATAGTATAACATTTTTAAAAGTAGATATCTAACATTATGTCTTTCTGAGAAAATATTAATTTTTCAATTAGGGTAGGTGGGGGTAAGAGTACTCACTTTTTCCTTTTTGATTTTTGTATTTTTTGTTTATAAAAGTAAAGAGAAATTGAACAATTCACCTGTTGTAGAATATTGTTGGCTATCAATTATCCTAGGTTTTAAAGTATTTCTAAATGGTGAAGTACTTGAAAAATCGCGAAAACTAAAAAAAGTCAAACGAGTACTCTTGCCCCAAAAAATGGGGTAAGAGGACTCGGTGAGTACTCTTTCCCCTTATTAAATAAAAGGTATGAGACTAGTTGAGATTTTCAGGAAACATGTTTATTTTTTTCAATTATGTAGGAATACAAAAAAGGAACTAAAAGTATAAAATTCTTGCGTTTCAAATTTGTACGTAGGCATTTAAAAATAAAAAAATGATACTTTTACAACAACAAAAAACCGTACATTATTGGCAAAATATATAAAAAAAAACTAGGTATGAAAACCCTTTTCGCAAATCTGTAATCAAAAGAGGAACTTAATTGGAGGTATGAAAAAACCTTTACCCTATCTATACCCCTATTGCTCGGATTTTCTTTTGTAGGTACTGAAAATAGAAAAAGAAAAAATCGAAACGAAATTAGAATAGGTAAACCTAATTAAAACAGTGGTAGGTACAAGGGAAAAAAGCTGACATAAAAATTTCAGGAAATTCTGAAATGTAGGTATATCTACCATCTGACTACAGTAAGTTAATTTTAGTAAATGCTAATTACCCATATTTCACAAATAATGTATCATATTGCATGCTCAATACACAATAAATTTTGTTTAGTTACATTTAATTACATTCATGGGGTAAGAGTACTCACCGACATAGTGAGTACTGTTGCCCCATATTGGGTGAGTACTCTTACCCCATTTCACACAATTTTTTTTTTAAAAAATTAGAAAAAACAACACTGTCACAGTTACAAAAAAAATGAAAGCATGCTAATTAAAACTATATTTTTATTATCTTTAATCGAAAATATCTATATCTATAAAAGAAAGCTGTCTGTGTGTATGTATGTATGTATGTATGTATGTATGTTCTTTATACAAATCCACACCGTTTGACGAGAAACCTGAAATTTTGCACATAGGTCCGCTTGGATCAGGAAATTCTTCTAGGCTAGACTATATCTCCCTGAGGTTAAGCTACAATGAGTAAGGATAAAAATGGATGGGTGACGCAAAAAAATTCACGTTTTTTGACATAAATGACATTTTTTCTTGAAATTTGTCGCGACGACCTATCAACTCAAAGCGAGAAAGTTTTAGCCAAGGGTTCGAGCTTTCAATTGACATATCGATCGCGAATTTCTGATGAGCCGTTCTTGAGCTACGCCGGTAAGGTAAAAAAATGGATGGGTAACATGTAAAATATTCACGTTTTTTTGACCTAAATGACATTTTTTTCTCGAAATTTTGAAGTGACGACCTATCAACTCAAAGCGACAAAGTTTTAGCCAAGGGTTCGAGCTTTCAATTGACATATCGATCGCGAATTTCTGATGAGCCGTTCTTGAGCTACGCCGGGTAAGGTAAAAAAATGGATGGGTAACATGTAAAATATTCACGTTTTTTGACCTAAATGACATTTTTTCTCGAAATTTGAAGTGACGACCTATCAACTCAGAGCGAGAAAGTTTTAGGCAAGGGTTTAGGCTTTCTTTGACATATTGATCGCGAAATTCTGATGAGCCATTCTTGAGCTACGCCGGGGAAGACCAGAAAATAGATGGGCGACAAAAAATATTCAGGTTTTTTTTTTCAAACCTAAATGACATTTGTATGTGTGTGTGTGTGTGTGTGTGTGTGTGTGTGTGTGTGGTGTGTGTTGTGTGTGTGTGTGTGTGTGTGTGTGTGTGTGTGTGTGTGTGTGTGTGTGTGTGTGTGTGTGTGTGTGTGTGTGTGGTGTGGTGTGTGTGTGGTGTGGTGTGGTGTGTGTGTGTGTGTGTGTGTGTGTGGGTGTGTGTGTGTGTGTGTGGGGTGTGTGTGGTGTGGTGTGTGTGTGGTGTGTGTGTGGTGTGTGTGGTGTGTGTGTGTGTGTGTGTGTGTGTGGTGTGGGGTGTTTGTGTGTGTGTGGTGGTGTTGTGTGTGTGTGTGTGTTTGTGTGTGTGTGGTGTGTGTGTGGTGTGGTGTGTGGTGTGTGTGTGTGTGTGTGTGTGTGTGTGTGTGTGTGTGTGTGTGTGGTGTTGGTGTGTGTGTGGTGTGTGTGTGTTGTGTGTGGTGTGTGTGTGTGTGTGGTGTGTGTGTGTGTGGTGTTGGTTGTGTGTGTGTTGTGATGGGTGGCGAAGGGCGGGGTGTTCGTTGTGTTGATTGAAAGCACGAAGGTGTAACCGACTATGTTTGAATTTTAAAGAATTTAAATATAAAAAAATTAGATCGAACACTCGAAAAAACGACTTACCGCATGTCTGCTTCTCGTGGTGATCAGAACCTAACCGAATTTCGCTCACATGTTGTACACAAAATACCGAATACAGTGTAGCCAAGTTTAATCATCTAGGGTCCGTTTAAACGATCGAAAATTGAATGAGTACTCTTTCCCCACGAGTACTCTTACCCCCACCTACCCTAAATAGTTCAAATTAGTTCCAAAATTGTCGAAAACTCTCGGTCTAGAAATGAGATGAGAGCTCTGTAAGTACGGTATTGTTTCCTCGAAATATAGTTTTGTTTCATTTTTGGCCTATACAGGTCTATCGCGGTCATCGGAAAATTAGCATTGCACTAAAATCTAAATCATCAATTACACGTCAGTGCCTAATGCTGCATCTGAAGAGGTGAATATTGTGTTTTTCAAATCTTTTGATGCGTAAACATGTTGATTAGAAAATTATATATTTTAACCCTTTTGGTTTTTAAGAACTAAATTCATATTTTTTGGTTCAATTCATTGATTTAGATTTTTTAGAAATGTGAGACTCGTTGCTGGAATTTGTAAAAATTATTTGACAGACTGATGATTATTTCAAAAACTGATGGAAATCGAGATGCATGATGAACAAGTTGAATGTTATCTTCAACAACTTGTATCAGTAGGTATAATTATTATGCTTTTCATTCCAATCTTTATTAGTCCAAGTTTTCTAACTCCCTTCTCTTGTTGATCTTTCTCTTGGAAATCAAAACTAGACAGACAAGTTTTGCCAATCATAAACTGTGAAAATCACAACTGACAGACATCATCCAAGGGTTGAATTTTGAAAAAAGCAACAAACAACAAAAACCAAAGAGAACAAAAAACAAAGGCTGGAGTCATTGCAAGTTGAGAGGGAGGGGCTAGGGAGGGCAATGTTATCAGGAGTACTCACATCGCTAAATATAAACAATTCATTCTGAATAAATATTTTCATTATAAACAAATATGTTAAAAATCTATGTAGCTCTCTACCACCTCACTACTTTAGTTCTGTGTTGGAATTTCATATCTGAAACTGAGTGAAACTTATCCTCTATTATTTGCTGTACCAAACTTTTCCTCCATCAAACATAGGGATGATCTGCAAAAATAGGTATTGGAACAACTAACTTCCTCGACTCTCCATGACAGTCACTTCCCTCCGAGGAGCGTTATTTTATACAGAACTTTTTCAATATACCTCATGGTTGTGAAGTATTAGATACATAATAATATTGTCCTGGAAAGCTTTCTAATAATCATATTAATGTCATAATAATACTTCAATTTTTAGATTAGGTCATTTATGATACTTTTTTAAAAATGTCTTTCGTAAAGAGTAGGTGGAGCGTGTATGGAATAAAACCAAAATCTTTAAAATGGATTGAAATATTCTCAAGATCGCGGAACTTAATCATAGGTTTACTATAATCCGAGCTATAGGCTGATGGCTGATAGGTGTAAGGCCAGTCCATTTTCAAGCACGATAACAAAGGAAAAGAGCATGAGCGCTATATACTTAATCATATAGGTATCAAAGGAGAGTTATACACGTACATACATAATAATATAGTGTCTGAACTTTGCGAGTTGTGAGAAATGCATGCGAAAGAACTAACCCGAGCACAAAATGGTGTTCCTCTGTAGGTAAATAGTGCTCCAAGGGATCATTAAAGGAAGCCCTCCCACTTTATATATACTGGCCAGATTATCTTAATGTTCTATTCCATATTAAACAAGGCATTATTTATATTAGCCGGCATTAAACTTTAACAACAACAAAAAACATAAGGAATAACTATTTCGTGTTCTCGGTTTATAATCATAAGACAAAATATAAAAATCTAATATATGTATTACAATTCAACCCGTTGCCGACCTGGCGGGGCAAACACTTGGGAAACAGGTTATCCGTGGGGAATTAGTATATTCTGCTTTTCATAGTCCAGGCTACAGGTGTGTATGAGTACTATGAGTAGGTGCTTGGGCGGAGGACCTCATCACAATAGGCAGCATATTGTAAAACATGTATATGCGCACTCTTATTAAAATAGTTTAGGAGTATGTATGTTACAGGAACTACTAGATGTTCCTGATTTGAATTTTTTATTCTTCAGGAACATCTGATTTTAATGGGATGGACGATTTCATGGGGAGGTCGATTCATGTCAGATTTTGTCTATGTATTACCGTTTCGGGTGTAGAAGCATTTTACGGCAGAATTTTCGACTCTCGCCCGAAACGTCCATCCCATTAAAATCAGGAACAACTAAAAGTTCGTGAGTAAAAAAAGCCAAATCAGGAACATAATTATAAATACAATTAGAAGTTACTATTAACTTCGATAACTATTGAAACATGGAATTTTTTTTACCATAAGCGCAGTACAGGTTGATAATTTGGTGAAATATTGACTGCTCAGACTGATCACATAAGAGGCGCTTCAACAACGTTCTTTTCATGTCAGTCTCACATGTAACCCACACACGAGGGCTTCAAGTGTGAGAGAGAGAGACAGTGACCCACCCAGCACGCGGGTGTGAAGTGACTTGAAGAGAGAGCGAGAGAGAAGCTTCAATCAGTAAAAAAAATTGAATGGTATTGACGTGTTTTGACAGTGTCGAGTCACTCTTGTCTTATTGTGTTTTGATAATGACGTGTGACATTACAATGAGTTGACCCAGCCTTGTTCAAGGCAGTGGTGTAGATTTGGAGAAGCTGGCCGAAAAAGGAGACTTGAGATGAGGAGTGTTAGACCTGTAAGCAGATAATTTTGGTTTTCAGGCGGAAAAAGTAGAAAATTAAAAAAGTCTGCTAATTTCAAAAATGGAGTTGCTGAAAAAGAGACCCAGCTACAGATGACAATCTGTTGGTACCAGAGTACAAGATAAAATGTGGAAATGCATTTTCAATTGAAATTGGTGACACTCATGTACGAAAGTCGAGGAAATCAACATAGATATATTTTTAAAAAAACTCAGAACGTTAAACCACAATTAAGTAGGTAATACGTAAGAATAGAAAGCCTTTACAGGAACAATGTAGCTTTTCACTGTTAAAACGAAGTTTTTTTCTTGTAGAATAGTCTCTTACAAGAAAACAACGAGTTAACATCAATTAAACATTTACAGTCTATTACGCAAATGAAGAAAATCCTCACTATCACTCGGATTATTCGGTCTACATAGCCTATAAAGAAGCTTAGTTTTTAGCCCTTTCTGGAACTGAGCTGTCCGAAGGTAGCCCTTTACTTGGTTTTGACTTAATACGAGTTTTATACTTGTCTCTTTTGCAAACTTTGAAACCAACAAATGCAGAGTTTCACTGTCTTCAAGTAAACATTTGCTGTCCAATATGATTAAGCTGTACAGAAAATTGCAACAGGAGAATTAACGGGAATTTACGTAAAAGCACCTGTTTGTGGAGAATTGTACCCCAGACAGTTTGAATGGCGTAGAATATTTATCACTTTCATTAATTAGGTAAGATTAAAGCTCACAGCCGGAATAATTAATGTGGGTAATCATGATTTTTATTGCCGCCTCAGTTTAACACTCAGGTAATTTCTTCTTTTCCACCAAAGTTCTCGTGACTACATAAAGTGTAATGTGATCTGTCCGAATGAAGTTTATATCTTCATTCTCCTAATCATAAGTTTATACTTTAATCGTTATTCCATGTTTCCTTATGAAAATGTAAGATTGTTATCCCCATTACCGGGTATACCTATAAATTATATGAGATCCTAGGATACCTATCTGGAATGTTATTCTATCACAAGAATGACAACATACTATATAATGATAAATCAGGGATAGTTCAATAATCAGGAAATATGAACTTGAAGAATCATTATTCCAGATTTTCAAAAAATTATTAAGTTATTTTGAAGGTTCATTATGTATAATAGGTCTTAACGTCTTAACCACTTGTTTAGTGTGAAATGATTGCTCAATATTGTTGTTAAATAAATCGGGAACAGTGACTATACAATTTACAGGAATTGGTTTTACGTCAGAACATGCTCAATGATATTATTTTCATGTGTTAGTCAGAAGAAAAATAAATAAGTTATCAATAATCCCACTTCACAAAATTTATTATCTTGAGAAACTGAGAAACCTATTAGATTCAATTAGTCATAGGTCAAAAACTATAATAGATTGATACCTGAAGAAGGCAACACCAACATAATAATCTTATCTATAAACTTCTTTCCTACTTTTCTATATTTTTTTCTAAATAATAAAGTAACTAACTACTTATCATTTTTTAAAAATCCATTATTTGAACGAGCCATTGACACTGGCTCACACTAGGTGAATCTATCACTGACGCAAGGGTTAATGTCCATCATTGTCTCTGGTTCGTGACCAAGTTTTGCAAAGTGCCCCGAAACCCACTCCAATGACATCTCCGGATCTCGAACTCAAGTCCAGTTGTTATCTCGCATGTTAGCTCTCCGGCTTTCACATGTCACTCACTGAAAGCTTGAATTCCGGAGATCAGGTGTCAGGCGCGTAGGGTGACAGGGGGTCCGAGGGGTTTTGTTGGTAATAGGTATGTATTACATAGGATAGGGGGGGCTATAGGTAATTTAGTAAATAACATATTTACATTAAGATACACTTAATGTAATAGTCATCTTCATGATTCATTTTTTTTTTTTTTTTTTTTTTTTTTTTTAAATAATTGTGCCCCGGAACCGCTTTTGTATTACTTCAGGGTACTTTACTTCCATGCCATTCGGGAAACGGAAAAACTCTGTTAGAATTTTCCGCTCCGGCCGGGATTCGAACCCGCAAGGTCAGCAACCAATGCTCTTAACCACTGAGCCACGGAGGTCGGCTTTTAATCTTTAAAATATAAAATTTCCCGGGGCTCTGCTATCTAGGATTATTATAATTCACACAGGTTTAATTTATTTTAAGGTGACTATGACACCCTCAATTGAATCGAACCAACAGAAAAGCAAACCTGACCCTGAAGATCATTCAGCTGTTGAACAATATTTCCTTCAAGAAATCCAGCTGGGAGAAACCTTGCTGGCAGCAGGTGATCTAGAAAATGGTGTGGAGCACTTAGCTAATGCATTAACTGTGTGTGGACCATCTAATCTGCTACTTGGTGTTTTAGAACAAACTCTACATCCCATTGTGTTCAGTGCTCTCATTGAAAAGCTGCCACCCGCAAGCGGTTTTACTTCCTAAATCAAGTGTATCTGTCAACCATGTTCCTGCATACACTATTTCAGGAACATTCATTGCATACTTTTTAATTACTTATTGTAATAAAAAACCATCATTAGATGGGATTTGATCTACAGATCCATGCGCTAATTTCTTACAAGTCCAGCACCTTAACGACATCCACTACCTATGATTGGTAATACCTACCTACAAATTATTATTATATTATTTTTTTTTTCTACAAAAAAAAGTACGAGATTATGTACTAGATTGTACTAGACGTGGAGGGAGTTGGGTAGAGGGGGGGGGGGGGTAGAATGAATGAGGGTAGTTGTATGAGAGCATTGGGCGGGAGAGAAGGGGTAACGGGGAGGGGGAGGGGTGGATGCGAGAGAAAAAAAACGCTTGCATACGAGTCTGCAACCATTGGGACATTTTCATGATCTTCACTATTCAAGGTCTAAAACTTAACTGACCAAATTTCGCATTGTGCGCATGACACATACTTTTTCTCTTCTCTCTTTTTATAATTTAACTAGCGGGTTACACCCGCCGCTTCGCCAGCCCATCAAACACACACAACGCACACACACACCCACCCACACACACACATCCACACACACACATCCACACACAACCACACACACCCACACACCACACACACACACATACATACCACACCACACACACACACACACACACACACACACACACACACACACACCACACACACACACACCACACACACACCACACACCACACACACCACACACACACACACACACACACACACACACCACACACACACCACACACACACACACACACACACACACACACCACACACCACACACACACACACACCACACACACACACCATACACACACACACACACCACACACCATACACACACACCACACACACACACCAAATGTCATTTAGGTTTGGAAAAAAACCTGAATATTTTTTGTCGCCCATTTATTTTCTGGTCTTCCCCGGCGTAGCTCAAGAATGGCTCATCAGAATTTCGCGATCAATATGTCAAATGAAAGCCTAAACCCTTGCCTAAAACTTTCTCGCTCTGAGTTGATAGGTTGTCACTTCAAATTTCGAGAAAAAATGTCATTTAGGTCAAAAAACGTGAATATTTTACATGTTACCCATCCATTTTTTTACCTTACCCGGCGTAGCTCAAGAACGGCTCATCAGAAATTCGCGATCGATATGTCAATGGAAAGCTCAAACCCTTGCCTAAAACTTTCTCGCTTTGAGTTGATAGGTCGTCGCGACAAATTTCGAGAAAAAATGTCATTTATGTCAAAAAACGTGAATTTTTTTTGCGTCACCCATCCATTTTTTATCCTTACTCGTTGTAGCTTAACCTCAGAGAGATATAACCTAGCCTAGAAGAATTCCCTGATCCAACCGGACCTATGTTCAAAATTTCAGGTTTCTCGGTCAAACGGTGTGGATTTGTATAAAGAACATACATACACACATACACACACACATACATACATACAGACAGCTTTCTTTTATAGATATAGATATTTCGTTACATAATTTCGTTACATAATTTCGTAACATAATTTTGGTTATGTGCCAGAGCAAAGACATGAAAATGTCAATACATATCTTTTAGAGACTACCCATAGGTATACTTACTTCTTGCGCAGGAAAAAGAAGTTGAATTAACCTTCATTGATTCATAGAAAAGGTTTTGACATTTTCATGTCTTTGCTCTGGCACATAACCAAAATTATGTGACGAAATTATGTAACGAAATTATGTAACGATATTATGTAACGATATTATGTAACGATATTATGTAACGATATTATGTAACGATATTATGTAACGATATTATGTAACGAAATATTGAATTGTAAAGGGAGAGAAGAGGGAAAGTCTGTATCATGCGCACAATACGAATTTTGATCAGTTGGATTTTGGACCTTGAATAGTAAAGATGAAAATGTCCCAATGGTTGCAGACTCGTATGCAAGCGTTTTTGACATTTTTGACATTTTCATGTCTTTGCTCTGGCACATAACCAAAATTATGTAACGAAATTATGTAACGATATTATGTAACGAAATTATGTAACGATATTTCTCATCAGTTATAAATTAGATTGTAAGGGGTAGAAAAGAAGCAATCTTTCAGGAGATTCAAAGTTTGCTTGTTTAAAGCTTTATAGAGCATTACTTATGTACAAATAAGCTATTTTAGTACTGTTTTTAGAAATAAATATGTACCACACCAATATACAAGTAGGCACATATCTCTATATATAAATGTCAAAGACACTCACTGACCACTGACCACTGACCACTGACCACTGACTGATCATCGCTCTACAGCCCAAACCGTAAGTCCTAGGAAGCTGAAATTTGGTAGGTAGCTTTGTCTTATAGTCTAGATGTGCAATAAGAAGGGATTTTTCGAAACTCCCACTACAACACCTGCCATTGACGAAAAAGGATTTTTTGCTTTCACGGCCATGCCTCGGCCCGCAAAGCGGGCGACAGCCCGCTAGTATCTTAATATATAAATGTCAAAGACACTCACTGACCACTGACCACTGACTGATCATCGCTCTACAGCCCAAACCGTAAGTCCTAGGAAGCTGAAATTTGGTAGGTAGCTTTGTCTTATAGTCTAGATGTGCAATAAGACGGGATTTTTCGAAACTCCCACTACAACACCTGCCATTGGCGAAAAAGGATTTCTTGCTTTCACGGCCATGCCTCGGCCCGCAAAGCGGGCGACAGCCCGCTTGTTATTGTAATACTACCAAGCATTTGTAGTCGAGCTGGTCAATGCGCTAGAGACTTGTAATACATACTTATTTAAACAAGGTAGCGCATGCATTTGTGTTTTGCATATCACCAAAAATGTAGATTTTTCCTAATTTATTTGGAATTCTTAAATATCAATTTTTTTAAACTATTTACAAAATATAAAAAAATTCTCCAAGTCTGAGGAACGAGGCACTGTGCCCATCACAGCTGCCGCCTTTCCTCTCTGGATACACAGAGAAATCCTCTGTTTCATGAAGGAGGTTTTTTGAGTATGAGAGAAAATACTTTTAGCATTAACCTCAACTGGAAGGTCTATTATTTATTATTCTTAATATTACATATTTTATGGTATCTATGATATCATACTAACTCCAAAGGACTCCAGAGCCCCCCCTACCCCTCCCGCCCAGCCGCCACTGTTTGGACCTCTTCCAGTCTCGTATCGTGATCTCACCCATGTTATCATGTCAGATTAGAGACAAAGGTCTCATCCTAATCGCACAAATCAATCTGATTCGATTTCTATCAGGGCATAATCTATGTCTTGTTAGGAGATAAACCATTGGGCAGGATTGCTAGTGCGCGTTGGTGTACGGAGGAATTTGAGGAAGACTAATATACGGCCTCTGTCATTTCTAATGGTCAGCAGATTGTGGCACTTGGCAGATTTTTATATCAAAGTACTGCTGTTTGGCAAGAAGTAAATTTAAATGCTAACAGAAACAAATAGTTCGCTATTTAACTGTGAACGGAAGTAGGCAATGATATGATTATTGTATTGTGTTCGTTTTAGTAAAAAAAAATGTATTTTTTTCTTTGCTCTGATTTTAATTTTTTTCTGATTTCAATTTTTTGGACTTCCAAAAATTATTGGAAGTCCATTCATTAGTCGAGGTTGTCAACGTGCTATGATGGTCATGTGGGAGAAAATGCTTTAAGCATTCCCGCCAAGTGCTATTTTTATTAAAAGATTTAAAAAATCTATTGTTTTCATCAGTGCATGAGACAGAACGGATGCCTCTTCCGCTCAAAATGTCTTCTCTTTCCATAAAGTGAGACATAAGCCGCAGGTCTGCCAGTCAAAACAACAAGTGTTAGGAGATACTGTTGTTCCAAGACCAGGCCGTCTAATAGATTTCAGCTGATAACACCTCGGTCTTTTTTCTCACACATTCATAAATACCAGCACTAGTCCACATCAATGGAGGCTATCTTCACAAGAGTCGGGAGATAAATTAACATGATAAAATTGAACTTTTTCCATGTAGAAAGGCAGCCAACGTACTAATTTTCAAAACAATTATTTATTCAAATGAGAAGTTAACAAGAGAGAGTATGTCACACTGTGGTTTCAGATTGAAGCTTATGATTTGGATTTGTCAAAAACGTACCGCGACCGCAGATAGATGTAACTGCCGGCAACTTTGTAAGACGTCTCACACGATAAACTTTGATCCGACCCTCTTGCTTTACACCATGGGATACGCACGCAGGATTTCGCGGTGACTTCTTTGAGGGAATATTTCTCACGCAATACAAGAAGTAACTTTTACAAGACAATAATTATTATATGTTCTTAAATAATGTCATGCATGTAGGTATATAAATTAGGTATATAATGTGATGTAATCATGTGTAATTTTAATTCTAATGATGTAAATACCACCAATTGTAATTTGTGATAAATAGTTGAAAAGCTTTGTGAACTACCTTTTTAAGTGCTAGTGAAAGTTTTCTTCAATTTCATTGCTCTGTTTTTTATTTCTACAAATAATTCACAGAAAAAATATAATTTATTATAAAAATAAAATACAAAAATAAATATTATACCTAGTATAAATTACAAAATATGGACAATTGGACACTTGATTAGACCGATTATATCTTTTGCTTTTTTTCACACTCTCAATGACATGTTTTTGAATGCATACTGAGCGACTTTTGATACACTTTTTCACTATCAAACACACTAGCAACAATATCGAGGAAATCCTTTCATATTTTTCTTTTGGCATATATTTCTATCATGAAATTCAAGTGCCTTAAAAGTAAGCTTTTTTACTATTGGTGCACAATAACACTGCCGGTTCACATTTAGACTTATGTACTTATACATAGTTTGCTTTCCTACCTTAGAAAGCTGATTTGTGCTATACTTATTGGCAATAGAGAACCTATACTGACAACAAAATTTCAGTACATGTTTATGCTCAGTAAGTTCAGTAATAAGTTTCAAATAGACCTCAAGGCGTAACTTCGCCTACTTAGAATGATATTTCCAATATGGAATACGAGAAAAATAAGCTGCGATTATTTGTGTTTGCTTGAAAGATTTAGACCACCGTGGATTCTAATGATTAAGAATTAGCCAAGTTGATAGCGATCGGCTCTAATTTGCTGAACAATTGTTGCCCGGGTATTGTTGTGCTGCATTGTGCACTGTGGCCATGCATATGCTTGATTTGCATTTCTGATTTATTTCATGTACAAGGTAAAACCCCCATCGTATTGCCATTTTTAACTAGAACTGTTTTACATAATGAGCTCTCCGGCTCACATACACACAATGCATGTCATTATATGTACGAGTAGCTGGCTTCTACATAAGCTGCCGTGGGTAGACAGGATCTTGCGGAAGAATTTCCAATTGAGAAAATTGTTCTCAGTCCGCTCCGAAAACAAGGCTCTACAACCTACGGTCCACAAGAACAAGCCGTGTAAGTAGAGAAAACACGAAACCGTCTGTCATACAAGAGAATCGAATTCAAGTCTGAGAAATTATAAGTATTAAATCCTACTCATTTTTGGGGTCCAAGTAAGGTATGCAAATTACTTATGAGTACCTCTAACATAGCGAGGATTGAGAGCTATTGCTGGGCTGGTCACATGGGATTGTTGAAACCTTTCGTCTGCAGTCCCGCTCAACATCTTGTGAATGTCCTGGATCTGATTAGTTTTAAATGCTTATGATCAAGCATTGACACTTAGGTCAATCTTAATATATAAATGTCAAAGTCACTGACTGACTGATCATCACTGTTTCTCCGAACTGGTAAGTCCTAGGAAGCTGAAATTTGGTAGGTAGCTTTGTCTTATAGTCTAGATGTGCAATAAGACGGGATTTTTCGAAATTCCCACTACAACACCTGCCATTGGTGAAAAAGGACTTTTTGCTTTCACGGCCATGCCTCGGCCCGCTAAGCGGGCGACAGCCCGCTAGTAGAACATAGTACATAAATTATTAGACTGTTATGTATACTGTAGATTCAGTAGATAATTTGCGGACAAAAAATACAAAATTTTATTTACTTTATAGCTACAAATTCAAGATGACTATCAGCAAAAATATTAAAAATTTCTACCTTTCTTTTTTTCAAAACCAGAGCATGTTTTTGCGGAGTAGCATACTTAGGAAATAGTGATTACATTATCGAAAAAGATTCACAAGTTGACCAATTTAAAACTGAATCATCTTTCTTTAAATTTTCGAGTTGGCTTATTTTGCCTGCGGTCAGAGGTGACCCTGTACTTAATTCAGATTTCAGACCAGAACAATGTCGTGCATGTGTGCGTTTTCTCACAAAACTTTCTGCCCAGATGCAGGCAGGAGTCGAAAGATTTCAATCTCGCTGGATGTAGAACATTCCTGCGATACAGAACAAAGTGACTCCTGTGGTACACAGCCGGGCGATAGCCTATCGTCTCATTTCAATGAGATAATTAGACCTGGCATTAGCTTTTTCAGGCATCTCGATTCACGCGGGCAGTGTTTCTGCAAGATGTGAGAATCAACAAGAGTCGATTTGTTGGATAACTGCGAACAAAAGTCTATTTCTTGCAGCTTGGTCAAGTGATTTTGAGATATAGGTTAAATCAGAGCATTTAATAAAATACATACAATTTTTTTTTTTTTTTTTTTTTTTTTTTAATGAATATTTATTTAAAGAGAGGTCTGTAACATTCAGAGTCCTTGCCCCTCTACCTTCTAGCGATATCAAAATGAAGAATTTACATGTGATTTATGCAAAAGGTTGACTGCAAGAAGTACTTACAATCACAAGAGTCAGGTAGTATGGAAATTATAAAAATATTAACAAATAAATAATATCTATAAATTTAGAGAGATAAATTAGGTAAATGACAAGGTGCCATGAATATACAACGGGGATCCGTGTGGCTCTCGGCTAAGAATAAGACCACGGGTTGTTCCCCCTGTCGTAAAAGGCGACTAACAGGAACATCTCTCAGAAGCTGTTGAAAAGCTTCATAAAAGAGATTTATAAAACTCTCAGGAGCTGCTGGAAGGCGGTTCGAATGGCTGCTCAAAGCCGTAGAGCCACTTTCCAGTAAAAAGCACCAAAAGAAGCCTCGTTCAGAAGAAACCACTTTAGAGCATCAGGGTGAGAAGCTAATGGAGCAGAAGAGGCAGAAGATGCCAACAACCTCAACTATACTCTCTTGTAGAGATAGTTCAGAGGTGGCATTCGAAACCCCAACTGCTTCTCAAAGCTTTATAAACGCCCTGAAGTCTTTGAAAGTGGGAGTAATTCTGAAGAAGTTCCCAAATGAGTCCCGGCCCCAGGCAGGCGAAAATGTTCCTAACTTATTCGCCCAAAAGAGCAAAAGAAATGCTCTGTCTGAGCAAAGAGGAATCCTTACTGGCTTTTAACAGGCCACTGTAGCCTCAACTACCGTCTGAACAAAATGGACATTGCTCAAGACCTAAAATGCAGTCTCTGTAAAGAGGCCTCAGAGACAGTGAAACACATTCTCTGTGAATGTGGAGCAGCCTCACACGCTCGACTGAAACACTTCTCAAGGCTGATTCTAACACCTAAAGAAGTTACCGAAATCAGTCCTAAAAGAATCTTAAGCTACATTAATAGCTTTGATCTCTTTTAGAGTTACAGGGGCATGTCACAAAAGATCTATTTAAGGTCGCAGTGACAAAGAGCTTTCGTAGCCGATAGCCCTACCTATACCAATACCAATATACAACGGGGAAAAAAAGTAAATGATAATAACAATACCGACAGTAATAAAGTAAAATAGATTAAAATAAAATAAAATATGGATAAAATAAGTTCTGTAAAAAATGTAGAATAACTAAATTCTACATTTAAATCGGCAAAGACTCTGATTAAAAATACAAAGTATGTACAAAAAATTAAAAAAAAGGGAAATGTCAGGAAATTAAATCTTGCTGTAAAGCTTGGAAACTCTCAAGAAACGAATAACTTGAGTAGCAATATCGGGATTATCAGACAGCATCCAATTCAAGCATTTGGATCTGAGCCTGACTTTCTTCCTGTAATCTTCTAACAAAGGACATATAGATAGGACATGATTCACAGATAGCGGGACCATACAGGATGAGCACAGGGGCGGGTCTTTCTTCTCCATCAAGTGACTATGGGACAAGGCAGTGTGGCCAATACGAAGTCGGGATAGCACAACTTCTTCTCTTCTATTATGTCTGATAGAGGACTTCCAGGGTTGGACGTCATTCTTCACACAGCGAAGTTTATTACTTGTGCCAGTCGCTAACCACTCATTATTCCACTCGGTTACCGGGATGTGTCTGTAGGTGGATTGGATGTCGTCAGCAGTCACATCACCAACGAAAATGTTGTAATTCGTGTGGGCTTCATTTGCAGCAGCGTCGACCAGAATATTACCTGCGATACCCTGATGACTAGGTATCCACGTGAACAATATTTCTACCCCGTGATTTAGTTTCAGTTCTGAGAGTAGACCTTTTATATTTATACATATGGTATTATCAGGAAATGTTTGTTGAAGACATTGCAGTGCACTCTTAGAGTCAGAGAACACAATAAAATTGGTGCTCTTATTTTGGGTGTAGTTTTCTTTGATGTGTTTGAGGCAGTGGTAGATAGCGAACATCTCAGCAGTGAACACTGAACACATAGAGTGTAACTTAATTTTTACTGGGCTATTTTGATATGTGAATGCACAGGCCGTGGAGTTGGTACATTTAGATCCATCAGTAAAGCAAGGGGTAAAGTTTCTGTGCTCATTTATATATTCAAGGAATTTTTGCGTACATTCCACTGAGGACAATGTGTCTTTCTTTTCAGTAAATAGGTATTTTACAGTGGGTGTAATCAAGGTCCAGGGTGGAAAATTATAGACAGATTTTGCATATTTTTTTATTTTATTAATATCAAATCCATTGATGCTTCCAATGCGCACCGATAAGGGCTTTGGTTTTTTATCATCCATATTGTAGGGTGTTATTGAACCTTGTAGAAAAAACAAGGGGATGAACAGGGTTGGATGGGTTACATTTTAGCTTGGATATATAGTTTATTATGAGTTGTTTTCTTCTGTATTTTAGTGGCATTTGTCCAGACTCAGCTTGCAAACTTACCACAGGGGAAGAACGGAAAGCACCCGTGATACATCTTATGGCAGCATTTTGTACCGGCTCGAGTTTAGCAAGTTGTTTTTCACCAGCGGAATCATAAAGTACACATCCATAGTCCATGATGGGTCGAACATAAGCTTGATATATTCTTAGTAATAATTTTCTATTCAAACCCCATACAGGGTGGCCTAATATTTTTAGAATATTTAAGGCTTTCTGACCTTTATTCTTTGTATAATGAATGTGGTCGGCAAAGGTAAAACGTCTATCTAAGTATACGCCAAGCCATTTGACACAGTCTTCGAAGTTGACGTGTCTCTCTTTGAATATTAAATTAGGGGGTCGAGAATTTCTCTTCCACCGTCTGCTGAAGATAATACCACAAGTCTTTTCAGCAGAGAAATCCAGACCGTTAAGTCGTGTCCACACTTGCAGATTTTTTAGCGATTCTTGTAGTGGCTCTTTGACATCATCGGGACTGTTGCCAGACACGAATATTCCAAAATCATCTACATACATAACATGTTTCACAGATGGATGGAGATAATCTGAGAGATCACAAGTAGCAATACTAAAAATACTACAGCTCAAGGACGAACCTTGTTTAATTCCGTTCTGAATTTTTTTCATAGGTGATTTGAAAGATCTACATTTCATAATTATAAAATTGTTATTTAAGAAATGGGTCAAATACTGGAAGATAGGACCGCCAATATTCCATTCGGATAATTTCTGCAGGACTTTCCGTCCCCATACGCGGTTGTACGCCGTCTGGATGTCTAGTAGGATAACAGCTGTTATTTGCTTATTATTAATAGCACTACATATTTCGTCTTCCAAAATCAGTAGATTGTCAACAGTAGACCTCTTTCTCCTTGAGCCGCTTTGAAAGTTACTTATGAGTTGGTATTTATCAAGATGGTAAGTTAATCTTCTATTAATCATTTTTTCAAATACTTTGCATGAACAACTCATAAGCGCTATCGGTCTATATGAGGCAGTATGCAGCGGGTTTTTCTTGGGTTTGAGTACAGGTACGATAAAAGAAGCTTTCCATGATTCCGGGAATATTCCATTAGTCCAGATGACATTGTAGATTTTAAGTAAGTAAATAAGAGCATCTGTCGGAAGATTAGTTATCATGGGGTAACAAACATTATCAGGACCGCATGCGTAGGACTTGCATCCTCTGAGAGCGAAGAAAAGTTCATCTAAAGAGAAGGGAATATTAAGCTGGTGACTTGAGGTATCAAACCCTGGGAGTACAGGTTGTTTTTCTTTGATTTTCTTGTAGTATCGGAACCCGGAGTTGTATTTATCATCAGCCGAAATTTCACAAAAATGAGACGCCAGCAAATTCGCTATTTCTTGCTGATCTTTTATCAGTTCGTTATTTTTCATTATCGCGGGAATAGAGCGAGAGAGTTGTTTTCCCTTAAATTTCTTCATGTAGTCCCACATGGTTTTGCTGTCTAAATCGTATTTGATTGTGTCCATGAAATTAATCCAGCTTCTTTTCTTGCTTTCTTTAATTTTACAGCGAACTTGTGATCTTAGTTTTTTGTATTCGTTAAAGTTTAAAATAATAGGGTTTTTCTTATATTTTTTGAAAGCTTTTTTCCTCAACTTGATTAACTCTCTAACTTCATTGTTCCACCAAGGAGTATATTTTTTGTTGGGTTTCATTTCAAACTTGGGAATAGAAGCTTCAGCGGCGCTCAAAATATTTTTATTCATGTTGGATATAATTTCATCAATATTCGTACCAAGAGAACAAATATGAATACCGGGCTCGTGGTGGAAGGAAATTAGAGAATGATAAGTATCCCATCTACTTTTTTTGAAGAACCATTTAGGTTCCGCTTCAGGATGATCGTTATTCACTTCAAGAGCGAACTTGATTGCGATAGGAAAATGATCTGAAGAACACAAGTCGTCAAAAGTAGACCATGTGACTTCAGTGGCCAGCGCGAGCGATACAAACGTGAGGTCAATAGCCGATAGGGTACCATAAGAGTTATTTGGGCGATTCTACAGAAAAGTAGCACTTATTGGTTTTTGTTAATTATTTTGTCCGTATTGAAAATATTACCATTTTTCTTTTTTAGTAACTTAATGCAGAGTATTTTGAATCACACCTAACATTGGAAGTTCCGTAATCACCTTTGTTCCTGATCTGGAGCTTTTGCAAAGGCCTAATTCTCACTTCCCTGCTCTGTCACACTACCTGGGTTTGCTACTTTTATTGATTTGTCTAATCTTACTGTAACTAATAAGAAGTTTTTTGAGCATTTTTTTTGTTCATTATGCCTTCACAAATGTAGCCTTTACAGAAAAACTAGAAAATATTATCATACAGGAAACCAAAAGCTTCACAAATGCCTGTCACTCAATATTTTATCACTCCCCTGCCACTATGAAAACACAAGACTTGTTAGGTGTAAATGGGACTTTTTTCATTTCAAATCAGCTGATTTGGATTCTCAATGTAAACATAAACAAATGATTTTAGTTTGATTTTGCTTTCTACACTAGCCAAAACAAAATAGGGCCCACCTCAAAATTTTCACGACATCGTGTATAAGACGTCTTAAAGTTAAACTTTAGGGTATTAACATGTCCTAATCTTGTTTATTGATACTCTGAGACAGTTGGTATGGTTTTATTTATGGATATCACTGGGTAATTAGTTTTTATTTACCTTTTCTAGAGATAGTGCTCTTTTGTGACAGTAAAGTTAATTTCTAATGGTTGTTTTTAATTTATTCTTAGACCAATAATTTTCAATAAAAAAGTCTTTTCGGGTGTTTTGTATCTTTTTTGTGACACTATGCCGGGTATTCGTCGACATTTAAATGCAGAATCTCGTTCTCGTGCCATAACCTTGCTGGAAAATGGAGCCTCCCAGAGGTTGGTCGCGAATTGGCTTCGTGTGTCCCGAAGAGCCATTAGAAACTTATGGAACCGTTTTCAAGAGACGGGTAGTGGTGACAGAAGACCTGGCTCTGGACGACATCGCATTACATCGGAGCGGGAGGACCGTTTTATTCGAAGAATTGCCCTACAACAGAGATTTGTCTCAGCTCCTGCGATACAAAATCAATTGGAAGCATACTCAAACGTTCAAGTAAGCAACCAAACCATTAGGAACAGGCTTAGAGAATCTCAGGTGAGGTCAAGACGACGTTTGGTGAAGCCAAAAATGGCAGGAGCTCACCGCGCGGCAAGACCAAGATCCGTGCGAGAGCACATCCTATGGGGTATGGACAACTGGCAGTGGGTGCTCTTTTCGGATGAGTGCAAGATTAAGTTTCATAGTGATGATCGACGGATTAGGGTATGGAGACGTACAGGAGAAAGATTTTCTGAGCCTGCATTCACGAAACTGATCGTTATGGTGGCCCAAGTGTCATGGTATGAGGAGGGATAAATTTAACCGGTAGAACAGAGCTTGTAATTTTCCGTGAAAGCAGAGTAACCTCGGAGAGTTACATTGAGCAAGTCATTGAACCTCAGGTGATACCATTTGCACATCGTTTGGGCCACAATTTTGTTATAATGCATGACAATGCTCGCCCTCGTGTCGCGCGCGCTACCAGGCTAGCTCTTCAGGAGGATAATATCGAAGTAATGGACTGGCCTGCAATAAGCCCCGACCTAAATCCGATCGAACACGTATGGGATCAACTCAAAAGGAGGCTTAAACTACAGAGATTGGCCATAGGATCTCAAGAAGAACTCACACGGGCCCTGAAAGTGTGTTGGGACTAAATTCCTCAAGAAAACCTTGTCAATCTCATTCAAAGCATGCCAAAGAGAATAGAAGAGTGTGCAAGGGAAAGAGGGACACACACTCATTACTGAGAATTAATCATCACCACTTTACAGCGACTCAGAAGACTTTAAACACAACCTGAATAATTAAGGTAAACATGACAGTTTTGTCAAAATTCTTTTAAATGGTTGAAATAACCTTTTTTTCCTTTAAAATACTGTCACCTTTACTTAAATAAAATGGGTATGCCTTAAATAAATACATTCCTTAACTTTCTGTATAAAAAAATAATACTTATGCTTTGTTATTTAGAAAAAGTTGGGTGGGCCCTATTTTGTTTTGGCTAGTGTAGAAAGAGTGGATGTTCCTCTAGAAGTTTTTTCAATTAAATCGTGAAGTTGTAAAAATTGTTCATCACTCCCCTGTTCTTCATAAAACGTCAGTTGATTCATATTCTTATGACTTGATAACATATTTTGGTAAGTACCCCAAAACACTTTATTCATATACCATTAAAAATTCTTCATTAATAACAATGTGTGCCACAGGTGATTCTAACCTCAAAATTATCACTCCCCTGTTTCTCACTTCCCTGTCAATAAAAGAGCAGGGGAGTGATAAAAAAGACAGGGGAGTGAGAATGATAAACCAAAGTTAAATTCTGTGGAAAAGTATAGGCTATTCTTGTTGAATTGCTCTTGTAGATGAATAATCAACACCTGGGAGAGCATTAAAAAGTGATGTGCTAGCTTGAAATTAGTACCTATCTATTTTTTTCATTTTTTTTTTCAGGATTAGAAAACTGTAGATGGTACAATGGGGCCCAAGAAAAGACTGACAAGAGAAGAACAGTTACAAAAAAAGAGAGAACGGGAAAGAGAGAGGTATAGAAAAATTAAGGAAGATCCACAGAAACTTGCAGAACAAAAGGAAAAAGAAAGAATCAAATATGCTAACAAAATGAAGAAGGGTCAAGTGAAGTTGGTGAAAGATATGACCGATAGAGAACATCGAGTGGAAAAGAAGAAGTGGCGACAGCGATCACAAGCATATTACAAAAGAAAAACAGCTCCAACTACTTCAGTAAGCATTACACCTCCAGACTGAGATGAGGAAAATCCTGATGATCCAACTCCCGCCCAACAAAGTTCTGGAAGAAAGCGAATAAAAAGAGACAGAAGCAAGATCATACAGAGGAATGTGAGACTGGCCAAGGAAAATGAAAGACTGCGTAAAGCAATGAACATGTACAGGCAACGATGGGTTCGAGCAAAAAAGACAACTTCAACATCAACTGATGTTGGTGAGAATAATCCGCAGCTAGAAACACCAAGATCATCTGTGAGAAAACTTATGATGAAACAGAAGGATAAACAAAATATAGAAGTAAAAAAAATTTGCTCTTTGGTGAAGCTTTAAAAGCTCAAATAAAGCGAAACTTGACAAAAATTTCTTGCCCACAGAAGAAATATGCGTACATTTCTTCGTTGATTGGAGACAGAGTTATATTAAAAAAATGCAAAGTGATGAAAGATATTGTCCAAACTTTTCCAAGTAAGAGACTGAAATATTCAAATAAGCCACAGTCAAAGAAAACAAACCAAGTTCTATCAGAATTGAAGATTGCTGTAAAACTGTTTTTAGAAGATGAAGAAAACACAAGAATGTCTCCAGGAAAAAAGGACACTATAACCTTTAAAAAGAAGAAAAGGCAAAAGCGATATTTGAATGACACGTTGAAATCACTCCACAAGAAATTTAATTCTACTACATGTCATAACATAAGTTATGCATTATTTTGTAGACTTAGACCATTTTATGTAGTTTACCAAAAACATGATGCTCGTGACACATGCATGTGCAAATTGTGCACAAATACTGATTTAATTGTACATGCATTACTCAAAAAGAAAGTTGTAAGTCAAGTGAGCGGTAAAAACTTAGCAAAAACACTGTGTTGTGATGGGGATTTTGTGGCTGTTAATTGCTTACAAAGAAAATGTAAAACATGTGCAGAGAAACAATTAGTATTTGTGGGTCAATTTGATGGAGATGAAATTGTCAAATATGAGCAGTGGGAAATGAGCAAAGCAACCTACAAAGACAAAAGCGGTAAAATGAAAATGGTCAAAGTAGTGGCAAAACTTATTAAGAAAGAGAAATTAATCAACTTGGTAAAGAAACTACAAGATGTTCTCCTGATTTTTATGAGTCACGAGGCAAATTTTATTAACCAATTTGCATTTGCAAAGAAAATAAAATATTCTTTGAAGCCAAACGAAGTGTTATTGCATATAGATTTCAGTGAAAATTATTCAATGAAATATGCTCAGGAAATACAAAGCTTTCATTTTGGAGGGAGTCGTAAGCAAGTTAGTCTCCACACAAGTTCACTTTATTTGAGACCAACGGTGTACGAAGAAGTGCAAACAAAATCATTTGGTACACTATCATTAAATTTGAACCATGGTCCAGTTGGAATAGTGGCCCACCTATTACCAATTCTAGATTACATAAAGGACAGAATTCCTGACATAGCTATGTTACATTTCCTGTCTGATGGACCAAGTAGCCAATACCGAAACCAACTCATGTTTTATTGGTTTAAGAAAATGGTAGACCAGTTCTTACCCACTGTTCACTTCAGTACATGGAGTTATCAAGAAGCTGGCCATGGCAAAGGTGCACCTGATGGCATAGGGGGCACTATCAAGCGAACAGCTGACAGACTTGTAGGGGAAGGTAAGGACTTGAATACCTTCAAAGTTCTCATTGACCAGTTGAAATTAAACTTACGAAAAGTTGAAATTGCTGTCATTCCTGAGGATAGCTTTGAACGCATTCAAAAGATGGTTGTTAAAGAAGACGTGGTATCATTCAAAGGAACCATGAAGGTCCACCAAGTAATCTATGACAAGAAGAAGAATCAGAAGAAGCTTCAAATGAAATCTTTGAGTTGTTTGAAATGTGATTCAATGTGCTCTCATTTTGAACTTGGTTCAATTTTGTACAAAACAATCATTCAAAACGAGTCCCATGTTGAGATTGATGACAGCAACAAGGAACAAGAAGTGATCAGCAACAAGGATCAAGAAAAAATAAATTTCACTTGGAATGATTTACGTGTGGGACAATATATATTGGTGAAGTTCCAGTCAACAGGCAAAACACAGGCTGAATACAGGTATGTAAGTGATGTAAGGAAAAAAAGTGCTGTAAAATAAAGTATTCTTATTCTTATGTTAAAAACCAAAATGTTATAGTGACCTCAGAACAACTTTTAAAGTAATCAACACAGATTTTATCTAAAAACTGGTGGTTTGAACAAATTATTTTATTCAACTGTCCTTTTTAAACATAATATTACATTATTTTTATAATGTCTTTTTTTTCTTCAGGTACGTCTGTTCAATCAGAAACATAGATGAAGATGATGGAGACATCATGATCCAAGAATTTTGATTGATCAATGAAGAAGGCACTGAATTTGTCACTGATGAGAAAGTTTCAACCATCACATGGGAATCACAAACTATTTTGGAAATACTGAGAGAACCTACAGTTGTAATTAAAAAGAGGAATGTTATATATAGATTCCTACAACCAGTTGATGTATACGAGAAAAAATGAAAGCTCTTTACATTTCCTTTACATTAGATTTCATTTCCTTTTTTTTTTTTGTATTTTATAATAAAATAAAAGTAGAGTTCTAATGGTCTCTCTCTTCCATTATTAAGAAATTGACACAATTTTGCATTTTACATTTTTAGTGTTTCCTGACAGGGAAGTGAGGATTCAATTTTTATCACTTCCCTGACAGTATGAAATTTCTTTCTTAATTAGTACAATTATTTTTCCAAGAAACATTTTTATCCATGTATTTAGCATTTTACTGATTTTTATGCTCTACTACATCTTCAAAATGACAGTTAGCATGTTAACTGTCAAGAGAAACAATGTTTTCTTATTCTTATTCTCACTTCCCTGTCTTATATCTCACTCCCCTGCAAGCCAAAAAACAAAATGGCCACTTTTTGGCCACTTAGGCCATGAAAACTGATTGAATAATGCTATGATGATATTAAGTAGGACATACTTTAATATCTCTGAGGTAACTAGCAAACATAAATAAAGATTTTTTTCAGAAAAAATGGTTCACCAAAAGTGCTACTTTTCTGTAGAATTGCCCATTTAGATGAGTAGGTACACCCGTGTTCAGTAAATGTACGTCGTTCTGACGGAAAAACTTTTCAATTTCTCTGCCTTGGTTATCAG